>DXKC01000498.1:0-13385 GCA_031170775.1 Cymbopogon citratus
CCCGGTCCATGGCGATGGAGGACCGATGCTGCTGGTTCGCCATGGGAGTCAATGCTTAGCGTAGCTAATAGCTAGGAGTAGCTCTGATGCTCAGCTGTGTACGTGTTGCTGGGGTGCTCTTGTTGTTGATCAGTCGAGACCACCACGTACGTGCTCGTGCTGTTACTGTTACTGTTGGCTAGAGAACGGAAGCTGCTAGTGTGAGCTGAGCACTGAGGACAAAGCTTGTAGGTGTGGGGAGTCGCGGCGCAGCACGGTGGATATATAGGCGCAGGCGCGGGATGGAGAAGACGTGAGCGGGGAGGGCCGGGAGCCGGGACCGGGGCCGAGGCGAGTAATGGCGCGAAGAAGAAGGGGCTGCAACAGCTAGCTGTTGTGCCGGTAGCGGTTAATGGGCGCCCCATGGCATGCTCGGGCGGGCGGGTTCACCGAATTGGCAGGCGCCATCGCTAAGCTAGGGTCATGTTTAGTTTCCCAATTCTGGAGCCAAAATTACTATTTTAGCACTGTAATGTATTGTAGTATTTTGTTTGTATTTAGTAAAAATTGTCTAAATATTAACTAATTAGATTCAAAACATTCGTCTCGCAAAGTATATCCAAACTGTATAATTAGTTTTTGATTTTATCTATATTTAGTATTTTATGCGTATACTAGTATTTTAATGTGATGGGAAAAATTTTTTTTACAGTGAATTTGGTAGCAATAGGGACGGGGCCGACCGGGCATGCAGGGCAGACCTCTGAGGCAGTCGGCGGATCGTGCAGCGGCGCGCAGGTAGAGCTAGACACTGCCAGAGCTACGCCTTGTTCTTTGCTAAAAATTCTAACTCCTCTCCATTACATCACTATCACATTAATCTTTGGACGCATACATAAAGCATTAAATATAGATTAAAAAATAACTACTTATACAGTTTGGTTTTAAATCATGAGATGAATCTTTTGAATCTAGTTAGTCTATAATTAGATAATATTTATCAAATATAAATAAAAATGCTACAGAGGTTTAAATTCTAACTTCCTAACATTTGTCTCTAAAGATAACAAGGCCCTAGTCTAGTCCTACGGACAGGTACGCGCTCCCTGCAGACTTGCAGTTGATAGTTGGTGCACTACTGCTGTGTTTGTAGAGGCGCCCATGGTTTGGCCGGTTTCATCGACCACATCACCCCTGTTCAGCTGGTTCAGCAGATTTCAGGTTATTTTTCTCTCACCCACCATTATTGAATCTATCTAAATCTGTCATCAATGAAATAGTTGTTCAATCAATTCTAGCGGCCTGTCATTGAGACAAAAACGTGTTAAGCATATAAGCATTTTCGACTTGATTTGCAGTGGTCAGTTACGCAAGACGGGAAGAGACTTCCCTTCTTCAGAGTCCTTTTATCCCAATATTATGGAGAATGTGTGGGCCTTTCCTGAAAGAAGATTGTTGATCCCCTTGCCGACTCATTCCATCCTCAATCTGCTGAACAGGACCATCAGCTATCTAAAGTTTAAACTTGGTTGACTTTATAGAAAATAGAATTAATATGCGTTAGTCCATTCAATTTTAGCTCGTTAAACTTTGCGTTGTTCTAAAATGAGTAAATCAGTCAACCGATGGTCCTTAAACTTGTTCAACCATTTTTCCTGGTCTCTATTTAAACTCGTGAATCTTGTCTGTTTACAGATCAAGATGACATAATAACTGAACAAAGACCTAAACATGTGATTTAATTTGAAGGTTTTGAAACCATAATGATATATTCGAACAGGTTTGAGGATTTTTTTTTAAGTCGGCAAAAGATTTACCGGATTTTTATTAGATGAGTAAAGCAAAAACAACTGAGTTAAAAAAAGAAAACTAACTGCTACCACAACTATTTCTACTCGAGTCCCACCGACTAAAAAGGCCAGCCACTCCTGAGTCACAAAAACAAAAAACCAATAAAACAAAAAACGACTGAACACTAGGCAAGCACACCACCACGCTACTGCTCCAGGTTATGAGTTTGTGTAGCAAACGTGTACTGGGTGATACCATCTTTGCACAACAATGCGACTTGGAAGGGTTGCAGCGACTTCTGAAGAAAAGTCCCTCGGTTCTTCTCCTTTCATAAGTACCACCAAAAATATATTATGAATCCATCAAACTTTTTTCTTTGTCCTTTATCCACCTTGGCTCTACATTTTTTTTCCAAAATTTGTATACGGATCCTGTCAATGGAACTGTCTCTATTATTGTCATATTCAACCATTGTTGGGTATTTTAAACGCACACAGAATAATCCGCAAGCGTACGGATACCGATGTAGCTTTCACTCGGGAGTATTCCAGAGTATCGATTTCCACGGGGAACGTAAAGTGTCAAGGCCGTCCAAGGATAAAGGTAAGATAAGAAAGATATATATGTTTTTGGTGGGTAGAGAGGAACCTTCTAGATGTTTTCTAAGTTGATTAGGTGATTAAGATCAGGCTTACTATATTTACTTTGGAGCAACAATACCTTTCCGACTCTCGAAAACTGGAAAGAAAGTAGTCGGGGGAAGGCTGCCAAAAGCTCTACGAAACACCAACCCGGACGGGGTGGACTGCAAAGGCCTGACAGAGCTGTCACCTCTGGGGCTACCACAACTAACCGTAGGATTGGGCGCAAACTCAGGTAAACTATAGCCTAGACACGACGTCTACACTAACGTTTACTACTTTAATCTCACGTTAAGACTAGAGCACTCAAATACAAACAGAGTTCTAGTAAATAGAATAAAGTAAGAATTGAAATAAAGAATATATAACTTAGAAATAATAATTATAAAGAACTTGGAGATTGTTGAGCGACGAACCAGTTGCTGCAAAAGTACAATGTTGAAGAAGATCCGACAGATCCGGCTCCTCCTCAGCTCTCTCCTCCTCTCTCTCCCTCTTTTCTAGATACAACTAGATGAACTAGAACTAGATGAACTAGACAACTAGAGGGACCTCTACTTCTAATTGGATGAGAATTAAAACCATAGCTTTTGATCTGCAGAAGAGATATGATGACCTCTAGGCCTGGGGGCGCCCTCCTTATATAGCCCTAGGTGGAGTAGCCCCTAAGCAATCGCCATGTCATCGATCCGCATCACATTTACTCTCCACCCTTAGATCAAACCGACTTAAACGTACAGTGGAGATTGCTCCTCAAGGTCGGTGGAGGCAGGATCCGCGAGACTCCACCTGATTGGTGGAGCTGGTGGGGCGGGCGCCCCACCCCCTTGGGCGGCCGCCCGGCCACCGAGGCGGCTCGGCCTCCCCTTCGGTCGGGTGTCTTCTCGAACCTTCTAGATTACAGAAAATTTGACGTTCGGCCTTTTCTCCCTATGTAAACCTGACATGTGGGCCTTTCTTGATTAATTCCTGATAACCCCCTGCAGAAACAGACAATCACCAAAACTCGTGGAATTATGTTAGCATAACCCATATAACTAGATGCTATTATTATTTTAATCCTTTCTCATGTTATGTCGACGATTTAAATTAATACTTATCTACCGTCAACAACCATCTTACTAAGAATGCCTAGACTTGTTTAGAGAACATACAATTCAGGCATAGATGATTCGGTGTCTCCGGATCGATCCCACAGAGTTTGCAGATTGGGTCGTTGGGCCAATTCCGTTTAGCTAGATTATTGGCCGCTAGTATTTTCTTATGCAATAGTGTCCAAGCGAAGAAGCGGCACTTTGGCTCCGTCTTAGCTTTCCAAATTGGCATAATTTTGATTTTGGAATAGCTCCCTTCAAACTGCATGCGGTACGCGCTCTGAGTAGTATATATCCCATCATTTGTCCACTTCCATCTTATCACGTCTTCACTGTCTAGGTTTATCAGAATGAGTTGAATTTGTTTGAAGAGATCCACGTACTCTCGGATTTCCTGTTGTGTTTGGACGGGTAGTATATAGGCAATCCACTTGTTGTCTTTTAGAGCCTTTTGTACTATTAGCTTCTTCCTTTTAGATTTCTTGAACAAAGTTGGTGCCAAGCTCTTCGGGGTTTTGCCATTCAACCATGAACATGACCCGAGGGATGCGGTCTTTCCATCCCCGGCATGCTTTGATGGTGGTAACAATCGGGGATGGAAAGGGCTGCTCGTGCGTGCGCACGCGCACGGCATGCTTCCGCGATTTGCTTGCGTTATTGATGAATCGAGTTTTTGGCTGTTCGAGGCATCATCCATGTGACGTGTAGGAGTACGCGAGCAATCTGCAAAAGCCGAAACTTTCTGCATCTGTCGTCCTGCTCCTTCAGCAGATCAGCGGCCATGCTGGAGTGGCGATCACTAGCCGATACTCCATGTTTTTGCATGATCGCCGTAATCTCGTCTCTGTACTTCAGCATGGCTATATAGCTTGATAGCGTGTGGGTTGTATATCTTCTGCAATCTGCCACACCGTCACCGTCCTTTTCAGAGCCCATGCTGGTGCCTACTCAAATGAGACTGCAGCTTAACATGCTCAATCTCAATACACGCATTTCCTCTTCAGCACGTACGTACGCAGCAGCGATCGATGGGCAGATCAGCTGGATTACACTTGGGACGGACGTCGACGGCGCCGGCAGGCCGGCCGGTGCATGCACGCATCTCGCCGGCCACAGCCACAGCCACGTACATACTGTACATAAATGCAACCGACAGCTACCACATCTTCTCTGAGCCTCCGATCACCATGCTTGCCATCATGGAATGAAAGGAACAAGGAATCCGAATTACGCGCGCCGCAGCTCCGATCTGGCCGTGCCCATATGCGCTCGCGCGCGGGCAGGGCTGTTAGAATATATGGTTAGTTGTGATTGTATAGAAGGAGATCACGCTGTGATCGTGTAACTTGGCGTGTAGGCCAAGGCCAGGGGCGGCGCTAGACCTTCCTCGTAAATCTGTAAACATCTTGTTGTACAAGCCTACGGGCACTATATTAACATGGATAGAGGACCATGATCGGTACCTCATTCAATCCAATTTCACATGGTATCCAGAGCCGTGTTCCTAACGGAAAAGATCCATCATGTTTCCCCACCTAGCTTCATCCTCCAATGCATCTGCTGCGCCCTCCTTCGCATTCACCGTGACCGAGAAGCTCGCCCGCAACAACTATGCCATATGGAAGCTTCAAGTCATGTCGGCGCTCCGTGGCGCCCAGGTGGCATCTGTCATCTCCCCGACGATGGTGCCACCAGAACCCTTCATCAAGAACGAAAAGTCGGAGGAAGGAAAGGAGGAGATGAAGCCGAACCCTGACTATGAGTCATGGTTTGCCAAAGACCAATCGGTCATGTTTTTCCTGCTTGGATCTCTTGGGAAAGAAATTTTCGGGCGGATCCCCACTACGGTGCAGTCCGCACGGGAGGTGTGGACGGTGATTGAAGAGATGTTTGCGTCCTCATCTCGAGCACGCATCATCAGCACAAGGATGGCGCTGACGGCTGTCACCAAGGGGACGTCGACGATCAGCGAGTACTTCCAGAAGGTGAAGACCCTAGCGGATGAGATGGCATCTGCTGGGAAGAAGTTGGAGGACGAAGAGTTGATCTCTTACATCCTCAGTGGGCTGGACATCGAGTATGATTCGGTGGTTTCGGCCGTGGCTTCACGTGTTGAGCCAATCACGGTTGGGGAACTCTATACCCAACTGGTGAGTTTCGAGCAGCGCATGGAAATTCGCAGCGGTGGCAATCAGCAGTCGTCAGCGAATCTCGCTGCCAAAGGCGGTCGTGGCAATCAGTCACGTGGAGGAGGCCGCGGGAATCGTGGAGGATTCACCCGCGGTGGCAAGGGTGGCCAAGGCGGAGGTGGTCGCCCTACCAACAGCAACTTCCTCACCGGCGTTTACTGCCAATTGTGTGGGAAGGAAGGGCATCTGGTGGTAAAGTGCTTTAAGCGCTTCAACCCTAGCTTCACCGGCCCTCCCCAGAAGAGCGTGTCATCTGCGACAACCAATGGGGCGGACTCCAACTGGTACATGGATTCGGGTGCGACGGATCATGTGACTGGTGAGCTGGAGAGGCTCACCATTCGTGATAAGTATCACGGAGGCGATCAAGTCCACACTGCCAGTGGAGCAGGTATGAGAATTAATCATGTTGGTCATACTATTTTGCATTCCCCAAATAGCAAAATTCATCTTAAGAATATTCTTCATGTTCCTCATGCCAATAAAAGTCTAGTTTCTGTGAATCGCCTAACCCGTGATAACAATGCATTCGTTGAGTTTCATCCAACACATTTTTTTGTTAAGGAACAGGTGACGAGGAGGACGCTCCTCCAAGGTCAATGTAAGAATGGCCTCTATCCTTTGAAGCTTCCACCCAATAAACAAGTGCTCGGCGTGTTCAAGCCTACCACCTCCCTTTGGCATCATCGTCTTGGACATGCCGCTGCACCAGTCGTCCAGGAAGTTCTTAGTCGTCATAAGCTTTCGTTTGTTAGAGATCAGGATAATAAAGTGATATGTGATGCATGTCAGCGTGGCAAGAGCCACCAATTACCCTATCCCAAGTCCACTAGCGTATCATCGAGTCCCTTTGAACTTGTTTTCTCTGATGTATGGGGACCGGCACCAACATCTGTTGGCCGGCATGATTACTATGTAAGCTTCATCGATGATTATAGCAAGTATACTTGGATCTATCTGTTGCGTCATAAATCTGATGTCTTTCGCTGTTTTACTGATTTTCAAGCCCTGGTTGAACGGCAATTTAGTGCTAAGATCCGTACTGTCCAATCCGATTGGGGAGGAGAGTACAAATCCTTGAACTCCTTTTTCTCACGCATAGGGATTGCTCATCTCGTTTCATGTCCCCATGCACATCAACAAAATGGCGCAGCAGAACGAAAACACCGGCATATAGTTGACATGGGATTATCTCTCCTGGCTCATGCCTCTATGCCTCTCAAATATTGGGATGAGGCATTCTTGACGGCTGTCTTCCTCATAAATCGACTTCCATCTAAAGTCATTCAGAATCAGACGCCTTATGAATGGCTTCTGAAAAAAACTCCAGACTATACTTTCCTAAGAGCATTTGGGTGTGCGGTTTGGCCCAACCTCAGACCATATAACTCAAGAAAGCTTCAGTTTAGATCCACGCGATGTGTGTTCCTTGGATATAGCAATATGCATAAAGGGTTCAAGTGTTTAGATCCTGCCGACGGGCGTGTCTATATTTCTCGAGATGTGATGTTTGATGAAACTGTCTTTCCCTTTGCATCTCTTCATCCAAACGCCGGTGCACGACTTAGAGCAGAAATTGCTCTCCTTCCTCCATGTCTTGCACCATCACATATAAAGTTTGGGGATGCAATTTTAGTCGATAAACATGACAATTCTCGACCTACTAATGGGGCTTCTAGTTCCTTGATTGCTTCTGATGATGCAGGATCAAACCTTGAGAAAAATGGTGAAGAAACGACGTCAAATGACCATGATTTCATGATCAGCAGCGGGGGTGGTGCTGGCGCGCCTTCCTATGCTGATACGGGGAACATTCCCCTGTCGCCAACTGCGGATGTGCAGGGATCCTCTTCGGGATTGGCAACGGGAGCGGACGATAGCGCCACACGCTCCCTGTCGGGCGCGGCTGATGGTCGGTCTGGATCTTCTACGGCCGACACAGTGGACACACCACCTGAGCTCACCAACGACTCGCCACAATCAGATCCCGGTGCGGCGCCCCATGCTGATTCGGGGCTTTCATCCGGTGCGGCTGATGCGCCTGCTGATCCTGGTGTGGTCTCTCCTGATCTCACACGTCCGACAACACGACTGCAACATGGGATTGCTAAACCAAAGGTGCGTACTGATGGTACTGTTCGGTGGTGTATGGCAAGCACAGTTGAACCTGGTGAACCTGCTACTCTTGCTGATGCTCTGTCAGATCAGAACTGGGTGATGGCCATGAATGATGAGTATGATGCCCTAATGAAAAATCGAACCTGGCGCCTGGTACCTCTCCCACAAGGCAAAAACATCATAGGTTGCAAATGGGTATACAAGATCAAAAGACATGCTGATGGCACGATTGATCGGTACAAGGCGCGTCTGGTTGCAAAAGGGTACAAGCAACGGTATGGCTTGGATTATGAAGACACATTTAGTCCGGTAGTCAAGGCTGCTACGATTCGCCTCATCCTGTCAGTAGCTGTGTCAAGAGGTTGGTCATTACGGCAACTTGATGTGAAGAACGCCTTTCTTCATGGTGTGCTTGAGGAAGAGGTATATATGCATCAACCACCCGGGTATCACGACAAGAAAAATCCTGGATTCGTCTGTCGACTTGACAAGGCCCTTTATGGTCTCAAACAGGCTCCTCGTGCCTGGTATGCGCGACTCTGCAACAAATTGGTTCAGCTAGGTTTCACACCAAGTAAGGCCGACACCTCCTTGTTTTATTACAACAAAGGAGGCATTGTCATGTTCGTGCTCGTCTACGTGGATGATATCATTGTGGCCAGCTCGTCACAGGCAGCAACTCAGGCGCTTCTTCGTGATCTAGAGAAGGAATTTGCACTTAAGGATCTCGGTGATCTTCACTATTTTCTTGGGATGGAAGTGAAGAAGATGGGAGATGGTCTGCTGGTGAATCAACAACGCTATGCAGCAGATGTTCTTAAGAGAACAGGTATGGACAAGTCCAAACCGGTTGATACACCTCTCTCTGTGACTGAAAAGCTAAGTGCAACTGATGGCTCACCGCTCAGTCCTGATGACTCGTCCCGATATAGGAGTGTTGTTGGTGCTCTCAATATTTGACATTGACCCGTCCTGATCTCTTTGCTGTTAACAAAGTTTGTCAGTACTTGCACTCACCTAGCACTGTGCATTGGAGTGCAGTCAAGAGAATACTTCGGTATGTACAAGGCACCATATCCATGTCGGGTTGCAGTTTAAGAAATCGGCAAATGCAACTGTCAGTGCATTCACTGATGCAGATTGGGCTGGCTGCACTGATGACAGGAGATCAACAGGAGGCTTTGCAGTATACCTGGGACCGAATCTTGTTTCATGGAGTGCAAGGAAGCAATCAACTGTCTCTAGATCGAGCACAGAAGCTGAGTACAAGGCATTAGCGAATGCCACTGCAGAGGTGATGTGGATCCAGAAGTTATTAACTGAATTAAGGATTCCACATTCCAGGATGGCCCGGTTGTGGTGTGACAACGTTGGGGCTACTTATCTGTCTCAAAATCCAGTATTCCATGCCAGAACAAAGCATATTGAGATTGATTACCACTTTGTCAGAGAACGGGTGGCTCAGAAATTATTGGACATCAGGTTCATTAGTTCTGGTGATCAAATTGCAGATGGTTTTACAAAACCAATTAGCACTGCTAAGATGAAAAGATTTCGAACCAATCTCAACCTTGTTAGTGGCTGAGATTGAGGGGGAATGTTAGAATATATGGTTAGTTGTGATTGTATAGAAGGAGATCACGCTGTGATCCTGTAACTTGGCGTGTAGGCCAAGGCCAGGGGCGGCGCATAGACTTTCCCTATAATCTGTAATCATCTTGTTGTACAAGCCTACGGGCACTATATTAACATGGATAGAGGACCATGATCGGTACCTCATTCAATCCAATTTTACAGCCACCAGTGAAGTGGTTCCCTTGCAAGTCGAGCATCTGCAGGTTGCTGCAGTTCCCAAGCTCCGGAGGAATGGTGCCGCTGAGGTTGTTGTCGGACATGTCAATCTCCCTTATGTTGCTCATAACGCGGACATGGTCAGCACATACGTATGTACGCACACGGTACTAGCACCGTTGGATGTGCATACACATGCATCAAGATTCGTGAACACGAATCACAAAGCAACCATGGACGGTAGATATAAAGGTATGTACATACGCATGTGCTGACCAAAACATTCGACGCTCAGCTGGCCCAGCTCAGGCGGGATGGTGCCGTCGAGCTGGTTCATGTCAAGGTAGAGTCTAGCAAGCGCCGACAACGCTCCGAGCTCTCTCGGGACACCGCCGGCGAACTTGTTGTTGTTCAAGTCGAGTGTCCGCAGGTTGAAGCAGTTACCAAGCTCCGGCGGGATGGCGCCGCCGAGGCTATTCACGGACAGGTCCATCACTCTTATCTTGTTCAGCTGGCCGAGCTCCGGCGGGATGCTGCCGACGAGAGAGTTGACGCTGAGATCGAGGACCTCCAGCGAGCGGCAGGCGGCAAGGCCTTCGGGGACGCCACCCGAGAGCAAGATGTTGTCGGAGACGCGGAGGACGGCGAGGTGGGGGAGCGAGCAGATGACGGCGGAGAGCTCGCCTTGGAGGTTGAGCCCTTGGAGCGTGACGCCGGTCACCTCGCCGTCGCCGGTACTGGAGCAGGCAACGCCGGCCCACCTGCACGGGTTTATGCCCGCGCTAGCGCTGCCCCAGGACGAGAGGTGGTTGTCCACGTCCCTAAGCTTGCGCTTGAACTCCAGCAGGGCCGTCGCGCCGTCCTCCGCCACAGCCGTTCCTGACGGCAAGCTAAGCAGAGCTACGGAGAGGATCGTCGCTGGAAGCAAGAACCGCGGCACGGCCGACGCCATTGCGCCGGCAGTGGACATCCTAAAAAATCACGGCAAAGGAGAAATGGAGAACCAGACTTGAGTTAGAGGAAGCCGTCCCGATCCCGACACTAGAATGGACACGGACAAGACGGCGGCGGCCACGAACTTTATGGGAGCGAGCATTGTGGAATAGGCAAAAAGGCGCGTACGCCCGCGGTGGGGTGGGGTTCCAGAAATCAAAAGCCATGACGCTCGCATTCCATCGAGCAGAGGCAGTGCGCGGGGTAGGTAGGTGTTGACGAAAAGAGAGAGACGATGGGTAAGTGCAACGAAGCGGAATGGAGCATATATTATTCCTCCACCGATGACAAATGCGACACGCGTGCTGCGTCTAGTTTCTGTCTCGACTTTGCTTTTCATTGCGGTCAGGTTTCAATTGACAATACTGTTTCTTTTTGTTTGTTTGGAACGACAAACGGAAACTAGTGCTTAAGCATGACAAAGTCCTGGGTTCCACTCTTTTGTGAGAGTGAATTTTTATGGATTTCAGAGCGATGTGCTTTTAGTGGTAGATGACGCCCCCATTGACGGTGAGATATGTTTGTGGCGACTTCGCCAATCTTGAAGATCTGCCGACATAGTTTTTGAAGAAGCTCGTAAGGATAGAGTTTACATGCATGCATTCATAAATGTGCATACGTCGTAAGTGTTTGCATTTTATTTTGTATTTTGTTTTCAAAAAAATCAACATTATGCCTAGGGTTCGACATGAGTAGTTCTAACTTATACGAGTGCGGCTCATGAGTCCGGGTCAGATACAAAATATATAATCCCGAATTAATTACGAATGTCAGAAGCTTTCAAGTCGTCTTAGCGGACTTTGTCAAGGTCCAAAGTTTAACTGAAACGCAATTGAACACGATTTGGAAGGGTTTTTTCGACTCCTTGATGGATAAGATCACCTCCCTTAATATAAACGTAAGATCAAGGCGTAAGATACGTCTGAGTCCTTGGCTCCTCACTGGCCAGTCGAGGTGAGCATCTGCATCTCTCTCAAGATCGCATCGCATCCAGTGGCCAAATCAAGGGATTCTGGGTTGGAGGAGAGATTGTGTAGAGAGAGGATGGATGGACGAGGAAGGAAGCTCTAGCTCCTTCCCCTGGCTGCTGCTGCCACCGACGAGGAGTCAAGCTAGTGCCATGGCGGCGGCCGAGCCGACAAGAGTGGGATAGGTGCTAGGCTGCCAAGGGCAGTCACCTCAAAGGAGAGTCGACGCAAGGGAGAGGCAGGCTATGAGTATCCTAGGTGGGGAAATTATCGGAATGCCTCGGTTTGCAAGTTATAGCGGAGGTGTCAGGGTTTTGGATCGTGGGCAACCCTAATGATGCTCCTCCGGGGGTGATTAGGAGAGTGACAGCCCGTTGGGGCCGGCTCTGGCGTGGTGGAGGCAAGCTATGGCCGGCTGGAGGTGGCTGGCGGTGGTCGTTGCCTAGCCGGCAGCGGCTGGGGCGGCCGGGCTGGTGGTAGTGAGGGGCGGTGGCGAAGGTGGAGGGGTAAGGGTGCCGACGGCTGGGGGAGTGGCAGGTGTTGGCTAGGGCGGTCGGCGGCGGCGGAGGCAGGCGGCTGCGACGGTCGGTGGTCGGGCAGCCAGGAGCAGTCGCTGGTGGCGAGGAGCAGCGGCAGCGCACGCGACTAGGGTAGGGGGAGGAGGTGGCGGCGGTAGGGAGAGATAGAAAGAGCTTTTGCCCGTCTATTACTTGATCAATCTAATTACATCTCCTTAATATTTATAGTCTCAAGTGAGACTTGACCCCTAAGCAAACTAGGAGATTCTTATAACATTATAAAAGATTGGATTCTCCTTTTCTATCTTATCAAACTCATCTATTGTTTAACCGACCCTTCCTAACCTAAACTAGACTCCATATGCAAATCGACGATGATGGTGGGGCCAGTGGCGGCGGTGTCCATGGCACGCCCACCCATGGCGCACGTGTCCCCTCTAGGGCGTGCGGTTTGGGCCCCTGGCTTGGCGGAGACATCGACGTTTTCCTTCTTGGGACTGGATTGGTCCGCTTATTTCAGTCATTCGGAGATAGGCGTGTGACAAGGGGTGGTGAGAGCTTTTTCTATTGAATAAGAGATTATTGGTGATATAGAATTGTAGAATAGATAGTGGTACAAGCAAGTAGAAATCCCTGACAGGTTTCTATTTCCATACGAAGAGATATATTGAATACGACGAACCGCCTGTCCTTCGATTCCTCCTCTCCCTCGCATATAGTCACGGGCGAAGTCGAACCGAAGTAATTCATATTGCACATCGCAAGTCCTCCGCGGCCGGCCGACGTCAGCATCTCTCTAGATCGCATTGCATCCAGAGGCCAGAAACCAAGAACATGGCGGCGCCGCAGCCATGCCGCCGTCGCTCGACGACGTTGCCCGCACTAATGGAGGAGCTCGTCGAGGAGGTCCTCCTCGCATCCCGCCGGACGAGCCGGCGCACCTCGTCCGCGCCGCGCTGGTGTGCAAGACCTGGTGCCGCATCATCCTCTCCAAGTCCGTCGACGATACCGGGTTCCTCTTCCTCCGCCGCTACCTCGCGTTCCACCGCCGCCGTCCCCTGTTAGAGCGTGAACGACGATGTCGCCCTGGAACGTCGACGACGAACGATGCCGTGATGACCACGAACTCGACGAGTAGATTGTAAACTGGAAGAAAACAAGAAACAAGCAGACAACAAATTATTGCTGCAAATCTCGCAGCTTTGACTCGACCCTTCTCCTCTTTATTTATAGATGATGGTTACAGACTCCCACGCCACGACGATCAGGTGCGCAACGCCGTCTCCGCGGCGCGCACGCCTCA
>DXKC01000499.1:0-18825 GCA_031170775.1 Cymbopogon citratus
GACAGGCAATAATGCATGGGGTCAGTACAGTTTTCCCACAGGCTGAACATAGAGAGTGCATGTACCATCTTGTACAGAATTTTAAGAAGAGATACAATGGCAAAATATTTGATGACCACCTATGGGCATTGTCTTATTCTTGGACTAGGTACTGGTTTGACCAGCACTACAATGCCATGGCTGATGCCAAACCAGAGAGTATGAAGTATCTAAGCAAACTCATACAAAGCTGTGGAGTAGGACCTTCTTTGGAACTAAATCAAAGGTTGATTATGTGACCAATAACTTGGCTGAGTCTTTCAACAACTGGATAAAGAAAGAGAAGGGCAGGCACCTAGATGACCTCATGGACACATTTAGGCAGAAGTTGCTCATTAAATGGAATATCAGAAAAAAGTGGCCAGCAAGTTTGAAGGCAAGATCCTACCTCACATTGTGAGGAAGCTGAGAGAGGACAGCTACAACCTGACATTGATGTGATTACAGAGCATGATGGAATAGCTGAATTATGTGCAAAGGGAAGCAGTGATAATGCATATAGATTTGTGGTGAACTTGAATGAGAGGACATGTGCATGCAAAGTGTGGCAAGGGACAGGAAAACCATGCAGGCATGCAATTGCCTACATAACCTCCATTCCTGGAAAGAAGCTAGAGGACTATGTAGATGACTGTTACTCAGTGGAGAGGTTTAAGAAAGCATATGAAGGTGTGATCCCATCCATTCCAGACAAGTCTATGTGGCCCAAACCTAGCCATGGATTTTTCATGCACCCTCCACTACTGAAGTCCACTGCAGGAACAAGGAAGAATAGGCACAAAAGTGCATTAGAAGAAGGGAGCAGGAGGAAGACAAAGAGGCATGAATGTCCTATATGCCATCAGTTAGGGCACCACTAGTACACATGCAAAAATGGAGATCCTACTGACATAGCTGCAATGGAAATGGAAAGGTAAAGCCTCTGCTGTGTTCTTTCAATCCAACATGTCTTGTGGGTTTTACTCCATTCTAACATCAATTTAATGTACATGTAGGGGTCAGCCAAAGAAGAGGCAGAAGAAAGCTGCTGCAGCCAACACAGAGACAAGTATTGTGGTGGCTGCACCTGCAGGGATGGTTTTCCCTCCTAATGAGGCAGTGGACAATGCTGTCCCCAAGAAAAGGAAGAGAAAGACCTCATCTACAAGTGCATCAACTTCTAACAGGTATTGTTATGATGGACCTTATTTGTATCTTGGTGTACTTATTATACCATGTGTGTTTACTTGTGTGTTTACTTGTTCAAGGTCTGGAACTGGCTCCAATGACCCTCTTCCTCTACAAGTAAGGTTCAGGGGCCCTGAAGCCACAGCCAGTGTCACAATGATGCCACCACAGGCCACTGAAGTCACAGTTGCAGTCAGCCCACAAGGAAGGAGGAAAATAGGTGCCAAGAAGAAGCTCACACCAAGGAAGGGTGCCACTGCCACTCCAGCTAGGGAGGGTAGATGCCTGGTTCCAGCTGACCCTTCCAGTCCAGCTGCAAATACCAGAGGCAAGAAAAAGCTTCAACTTGGTTAAGAGACAGTTTGTTGGGTCCTCATCTTTTGGAACCATGTTGGTTCACTTGTGCTTGATGAACTTGTTGAACATTTGTGCTTGTTGAACTTGTGATGTAATATTGGAACCAATCTGTTGAACTTATGTGTATGTGATGTATCATCCATGTTGGCACCAGTTTGTTGAACCAGTGAACTAATGTAATGTTGCCTTCATCAGTTTGCTCAACATTGATTCATTGCTGATTGAAACATGCATACAAGGCCAACACATACACACACATACACAGACACCTACTTGTTCATTATTGCATACAAAGCAAGGAAAATGGCCGCATACACCAGCTTCTCCAACCATTTTAGCTTCTGCATAACCCCATCAGCACCATGGGGAGCACCAGCACCAGCCTGGGGAGCCACTACAACTGGCTGTAGCGCCTGGAGAGCCTGGGGAGCCGCTGCTGGATTTGGCTGCACATCCATCTCATCCTCCCACCGAAAAAACTGGCAACCCCCAACCTGAGAACAAAACGCAGCAGATTGTAGGCAACCAAGAAGTAAAAACCAGGAGCAAAGAAGAACAGAAGGACATACCGCGTAGTATGGGCACTGGTGCAAGACGCGCCTACTGTTCAGATCGGTGTGTGCAATGAATCGATTAGCAAGAATCCTGCAGTTGGGGCAAAAAACCCGCCTGGTCAGCCGCCTCTCCATGCTTGAGCTTGCTTCGGACATGGTGAGAGAGAGAAGTGAGAGTTGGGGTGAAGAGAGGAGTAGGATACAACATATATATAGGCAAGGCAGAGCCAGGGGCATTTTGGCGCCAAAGCCAACAACATTGGCGCCAAAACTCACCAGACCGGCGGCAACTGGCTCAGGGGCATGCCAGTCTTTTTTACCATCAGTTTCACACTGTTACCCATCAAAACAGACAGAATGGCGTGGAAGAAAGAAAAGTTTTGGACCTATGGCAGCTGTGAGAGAATGAACTTTTGAGGGACATACACAAAATTAGGAACTTTTTTAATGGCACTCACGTAAAAGGCTCAACCTTCTTATGATGGGTGCTTTTTTTTAAAAAAAAACTTATGATCAGTGTTTAATCATCATTACTCCCTCATCAGTTTTAAATTATAGTTTGTTTGATTTTTTAACCCTAATTTTAATCATTTATTTTATTCAAAGAAACTTATAAAATATAGTTAAATATAAGTTATTCTTAAAGAACTTGTATAAAGCACGCCACAACAAAGAAGTAATATTTTGCACTATTTTTTAATAAAAAGTAGTTAAACTTGAGGTTAAAAAATCAAACGGACTATAATTTAGAACGAATTTAGTACTGGTTTAAGGACGTATCTTGTAGAGCTTTTAATAAGTTTCTGCAATGATCAAATCAAGCTGAAATAGAGGTTAAACTGCTTTTTTTTTTGGAACATTATATCTCTCCCTCCATTTATATTTATACTAATACATAGAAACTATGTTAAACTTATCTTACGATTCTTATCCATGATTTTTCTCTATTTATGCACTCTAGTTTCTTAGAAAAGTTATATCAACAAAGCCTGAAGACAGCTCTTAACTTAATTAACCCCAATCCTGACACCTAAATCCTAATTCGAGGTGACTAGATTTTGGCATGTTCACGATGCCTACCAATTTGTTAGCACCCCTGGTTACTTTTCCCCATCTTTCAGTTTTCTGTTTCGAGATCTGAATTTTCTTACGTTTTTTTAATTTAACTCTTGCAAATAAATCCAAATGAAAATCTATGATTTAAACATGTCGTTGGTTTATCCTAGTTCTTTGCAAATAAATCCCCCTTGTTTAATGTTTTGCGTTGCCTCTCAATAGGAAATATTGAAATGTTCAGATTTGTAATGGGCGTTTGTAGAATAGGAGGCGCCGAGGTGGAGCACGGAGGAGGCAGGAAAATAAATTGCTCTCACCAAATGCTGTGTTGATCAACAGTGGTTTACATTACCTATGTTAATATGCCTGGGCTAACTGTGCAAAATCACCAAATTTGGCCCAAATTAAACATGCGCTACTTGTGATAAATTTGCTTTGATATTTGTTACAACAAAAGGCTACTGCACACTCACAAAACTACAAAATGACAAATTTTTAAGGTGTTGGTTCGTTTATAATAAATCTCACGTTTTTCATATGTCAACCAAATATAGTATTACAGCCCACAAACAACATGTTCTTAACAAAACAGAACAAACAAAGAATAATTCTTTTTTCTGAAATATACAAAAGATTTGTGTATCTTTATATTAAGTAGAAGAGACAGCTTCTATCGAGCGATGAAAGAGCCTAGCAAAAGATCTCTTGATTCGATATTATCAAAGAATAATGTCTTCATTATACGTATATTATAATAATAATAATAATAATAATAACAATAATAATAACAATAATAATAACAATAATAATAACAATAATAATAACAATAATAATAACAATAATAATAACAATAATAATAATAACAATAATAATAACAATAATAATAATAATAATAATAATAATAATAAAGTCCATAAACTATTGAAGCTGACAAATTTTTGTGAAAATAAAAGCACACAAACTACTTTTGCAGGTAATCTATATCTACAACTATAAACACACGAACATTCTTATCGAAAAGCTAACGCATGAACGTTATTAAAGCTTCTACTTCTTTGCCTCGCCGACGACGCAGCCCATCTCGAGATCTTGGTGGCCATCAGTGTCGTCTCCGTCGTTGACAAACCGTTTCCAGTACCAGTGCTCCTTCCAAACTCCGGCCATGTCCTCGATGGGCACACCCTTGGTCTCCGGCAGGAAGAACGCGATGAAGAGCGTCATGACGACGACGCAGGCGGCGAAGAAGAAGAAGAGCACGAACTTGAGGCGGCACAGCATTGGGAGGAAGGCCTGCGCCACGGCGAAGGTCATGAGCATGTTGACGGCGACGGTGATGCTCTGCCCCGCCGGCCGCACCTCCAGCGGCATCACCTCGCTTGGCACCAGCCACCCCAGGGGTCCCCACGACCACGCGAAGCCGGCCACGTAGACGCACATCACCGCCACCGTCGCCCCCGCGTACGCCGGCGGGACCGTGGCCACGCCGCTCCACCCGAACTTGGCGCCGATCAGCGCGCCCACCGCCACCTGCGCCGCCAGCATCTGCGCCCCGCCCTCCAGGAACAGCTTGCGCCGCCCGGCGCAGTCCACCGTGAACACCGACACGAGCGTGGACACGAGGTTGACGAGCCCGGTGATGACCGCCGACATGAGCGACGCGGTGCCGCCGAAGCCCAGCGTCTTGAACAGCACCGGCGCGTAGAACATGATCACGTTGATGCCCGTCAGCTGCTGGAACAGCGGGATCGCCACCGCCATCACCAGCTGCGGGCGGTACCGCCGCCGCGTGATGTCGCGCCACGGGTGTGTCACCGCCCTGGACGCCTCGCCGGCCGCCACCAGGTCGTCGTACTCGGCGGCCACGTCGTCGGTGCCGCGCACGCGCCGCAGCATCCGCTTGGCCTCCTCGGGCCGGCCGCGCTCCAGGAGAGAGTTGGGCGTGTCCGGGAGGAACAGGGAGCCGACGGTGATGATGGCGGCCGGGACGGCGGCCAGCCCGAGGCTGAGACGCCAGCCCCACCCGCCGGCGATCTTCGCCGTGCCGTAGTTGATGAGGTTGGCGAGGAGGATGCCCAGCGTGATCATGAGCTGGAAGCCGTTGTTGAGCATGCCGCGCATCCGCCCGGGCGCCATCTCCGACAGGTACACGGGCACGCTCTGGTTGGCGAACCCGACGCCGACGCCGAGCAGCACACGGCCCAGGATCAGCATCGTCACGTTCACCGCCGCGCCGTTGAGCGCGCACCCCGCCAGGAAGGTGACCCCGCCGGCGAACATGGACCACTTGCGTCCGGCGGCGCGGGTGACGCGAGCCGCGAAGAGCGACGCGACGAGCGCGGCCACGTAGAGCGACGACGTGAAGAGCGTCAGCAGCTGGCTGTCGAACTTGCAGTACTGGTTATTGTCGCCGTCCGCCGACTCGGCCTGCTTCCGGTACACCGACGGGAAGAAGCGGCTGAGGAAGGGGTCCATGGACGTGACGCCGCCGGAGATGCCGATGTCGTAGCCGAAGATGAGCCCGCCCGTGGCCGCCACCATGCACGCCATGAACACGAACAGAGTCAAGCCGCCGGGGTAGTCCTGCCGCTTGCCGGCCGACGCCACTGCCGCCCCGCCCGCCATTGCCTCCGGTCACACACGGAAACGAGCTGCACTCACGTACGTACGTGTATGCCGATTGTGGAACCCAAGACGACGACACAACAACTCTAGATGGATGCGATTTCGTGATTCACGAGACTTTTGTGATGCAAAGACGACTTCACCGATTCTTCTCTCTCGTTGATTCTGGTTTCATGGGAAGCAGACGTTCTGTGTTGGATTTATAGGTTGGCGTGGCCTGTCGGAGCTGCCAAAACACGGTTCAGTTCGTTTGAGTCCGATGCTAACTCTGATGAGGTGTGCGTGCTTGCTTCCTAGTTGCTATCGTATTCCCGCCGACGGCTACACCGCTAGACTTCCCATAACAAACATAGAACCGGTTTTATCTTTCCTTCTCTGTATATCACTGTTATTAAGCTCGGCGTGCGGACGCTTCATGCCGGCATGAGATATTCAGATAACTACTGGAATTCTTTTTCTTTTTTAGATAAGTATACTGGAATTCTATTAGTAGATCGAAAAGTAGGGAGACCCTTGCTTTCCGTAGAAATATTGTGCTTTCCTATGGAAACTTTGGAAAGTGCTTTCCAATATGTGCACACTAGTAAAAGGAAACAGAATAGGACATGGTACGCTACGGGATATATGGAGATAATAAATAAATAAACGGACTCACACGATCCAAGCCCCATATTAGTTCTCCCACATACTATACATACGTATTCTTCTAGCTCCACGCAGGCGCAGGCGTAGAGGTAATGGCGGTCACATCCATGGGGGGATTATTCCTAGTTGGGCTGGTGATCATCAGCCTGACGCTGCCAGCAGGTTTAGAAGCAGCAGAACCTAGCTGTGAAGAGATGATAGGCGCGGGTCTGCTACGGACAATGAACAAAGTCTGTTTACTTGCGTTCTATCCAGGTAAACCCCGTCGAGATCCCATTGCAGAGGGAGAGTGCTGCGCAGCGGTGGCCAAAGGTCTTGAGCGCTCCAAGGGAAACAGATGCCTTTGTAGCTCTGCGCAAGATATTCCTCTCAATGGACCTAGCATCTCTGAATCGTGCAAGCTTGCCGACCTGATCAAACAAATCTGCGGATGAGCGCAACCAAACTCGATGCAGCACCGTTGGTCTTCAGTTTTTCGGATGTTTTTCCTTTGAATCGAAGGCATATGTATTTCGTCTTTGGCAATATATCTTAAGAATAGTAAAATAAAGTGCTCTCTGATGGTCTTTAATTTGGAAATCATTTTAGTTTCTCTATTCATGGCTTCCTTGATCCCACATCCTTCCGATATTTTAATTGTATGGACTAAAACATTGTGCTTTCTTATGGTAACTTTGGAAAGTGCTCTCCAATATCTGTGCACACTAGTAAAATATTTTAATTGCAGTAGCATTTAGGGAAGTACCTCTATTAAAAAAAAACAACATCTATGCCAAAAAATTTCCAGAGCGCCAGCTTTCTTTCACGAAACATGAGCATATTGTTTCTTCAGTTTGAAAATGCACAGATATAAAAATCACAAAGTTTAGAAAAATAAGGGCATGAACACCAGACCCCCTTAAAAAAGCATTATGATTCTCTGAACATGTATTAAAAAAAACTGAGAAATTAGATTTTTTTTTTTTTTGAGAGGAGAGAAATTAGAAAGTTTAAACGTAGTATACATCTCCAAAGTTGTGGCCCAGTAGAGCCTTTCCCAGCCTAGCCCAACTGTTAACTTACCAGCCCATTCGTATTGCGCCGCTGCGGTGCAGCCGTGCCCGTGTAGGGGAACGGATCACTCTGCGCGAGCGCGACTGCGAGACGAATCTTAGGGTTTCGTTGGGTGTCTCCATGGAAGAAGGACGCTGCCGCAGAGATCGACCCCGACGAGGACCAGAGGTACTTCCCCTCCTCCGCCTAGCCGACGGTTGCCTTCCACCGTTCGATCCCTCTTCTTTCTTTGTGCTACAAGTGCGCTCTTCTATCTAGTTTGAGGCCTCATCTAGTTTCGTCTTCACGAATTAAAAACCCCCAGTGCTGATCGTTCGAGGTATGAAAATTAGGGATTGTTTACATGGGATTTTTTAATTGACATGAGCGGGGAGGAGGCTACTAGTGTCATAGGCACACCCGATTATTCTGCTGTTTACTTGGGATTCGTTTTGAATTGACATGAGTGGGGAGAAGGCTACTAGTGTCATACACTCCATTATTCTGCTATGTCGGATTCGGTTGGTGGATGTTTGAACCAAACTCCAAACTCCAATACAATGGCGTGCTGGGACAAAACAATTTTCATTTTTTTGACATGCAGCTTGGCGTTACATGATGAGTACTGTCTAGTACATTTCACTCTTATCAGTGCAGGTGCTCAGCACAGGTAACAAGCAATTTGTATATTGGTTAGGTCGTGGGCATCTATTGTTTCTATTTCCTCATTTTGTATGCTCTCTTAACGTTGCTGTTCAGACAGTTTCATAAATAACGTGTCTGGGTGCTAGTTTAGTCTGTTGTTAGCCTGTTCCGCCCTTTCTTTGCTCGGCAATCAAGATTCATATATGTTGCTAGTTTAATGTTATTACTCAAGCTGAACAGAGTCACTAAAAAAATGTTCAAAACTTTCATCACAACATGCTTATCCTTGAGCTTGGCCACTGTGGTCTGATTATCTGCATACGTTTAATTCTGATTTGCTTATTTCAGAACCCTTTGAGTACCTTCTCAATGGAGGATCTCCCGGAGCCACTACTGGCAGAAATAGTTAAGAGGGTTACCAGGACAACTGATCTTAATTCACTTTCACTTGTGTCGAAGCGCCTCTACAATGTCGATGCAGAGGAAAGGGGCATGATCCGTGTTGGTTGTGGCCTTCACCCTGCGATGGAATCCTTCTCATTATTGTGCTCCCGGTTCCCCAACTTGTGGAAAGTAGAGATCAATTACTCTGGTTGGACGTCCATCGAAGCCCAAGGGAAGCAGTTGGACAACCAAGGCCTCTTCGTGCTTTCATCTCACTGTTCCTCATTGACGGATCTCAGCTTAAGCTTCTGCTCAAACATCAGTGACAATGGCCTTGGTTTTTTGGCACTTTGCACGAAGCTGAAGGCCCTCAGGCTGAGCTCCACTCCAGCGATAACCTCAATTGGCCTTTTCTCAGTAGCGGTAGGGTGCAAGAGTCTATCTACTTTCCATCTTATTGACTGCATTAAAGTAGACAACGTCAGTTGGCTGGAGTACCTTGGCAGGGCTGGATCAGTGGTGGAACTTGTGGTGAAGGATTGCAAGGGAATCAGCCAGTTTGACCTCCTAAAGTTTGGTCCAGGATGGATGAAGCTTGAGAAGTTTGAGTTTGAGAACTATGACAATTATTTGTCATCAGGGCTTCCCCCTGATCGTGCATTTGATCCTCACTACCCGTACAAATATGATATCTGCTGTGAGAATTTGAAGGATTTGAGGTTGGCACATATTATAACTATGCACATCGATGAGAATGGTCTCCCAGGACCTACTGGGAATGAGATTGGACTCCGTTTTCTTTTGAGAAAGTGCAAAGCATTAGAGAAACTTTGTCTGGAATATGTTGATGGTCTAGATGAGGACGAGATGATAGCGCTGTTTCAGAACTGCAGCAACCTTAGAAGCCTTTCACTTCGCCTCAGGCCTCTGCACCAACTGGACTGGGAGTTCAGGACACCACTGACTGATGAAAGCCTTAAGGCCCTTGGTCTCGTCTGCCCTATGCTTGAGTTTGTTGAGCTGACCTTTACGTTTTGTTCAAGTGATTATCCTACAGAAATAGGCTTCACACAGAAAGGTATAGTTGCACTTATTAAGACTTGTCCAATTCGTGCTTTCATTCTGAATGGAGCGAACATGTTTGATGATTTGGGGTTAAAGGGTATTTCGTCAGCGCCATTCCTGGAGAGACTTGAGCTTTTGGATTGCGAGAGGATATCAGATGTTGGGATGAGTTACATCGTGCATGCCCCGAGCTTGAGTAATCTCACTCTCCAAAATTGCATCAAGGTGACTGATAATGGAATAGCCAGGCTGGCACGTTCAGCGAAACTAGAGTCTCTGACCGTTGTAGGGTGCCATAAGATCTCACGGAAAGGTGTTCAGGGGGCTGCCAGATTAGTTCGCTACTCAACTGCTTCTGACTTCCTTTATAATCTCAAAGGAATGATATTTAAAAACAAGCCACCAACCGCACCTCCTGTTATGGAAACCTTTGCAAGTTAGCCTGTTTGGAAACGTTTGCAGCTTAAAGAGGGTGGAAGTTGAAGAAAAAGGCATGATATCGGAATGGAATCCAATTATTATTGCATATATGGTTTTTTTCCATTTCTTATATAATAGCTTTAGGTTCAAAACTGTACTATTATACCAAAGTAATACTATTACGGTTGGTATGTTGCTGTGGCTAGAATGGTTATTACCCCTTATGCTATGTTTTCCCTCCTTTTCAAAAGCAGGCTCAAGATTTTTGACTGACTTGTTATGTATGGGGTGGCTTCTTAATGTTAAACTTGCATTCAGTTATTTTTCCTTCCCTAGCACTCTGGCAGCATCACGTCTGGAGCACACACACTGTTGCCACTGTTCGAACGTGTTTTTTGTGGCCATAAGTTCATTTGCGTTTCAGATGCTATGTGAACGAGTCAAGTGCGCACCCAACCCTCTTATAGCATCCAAAAGAAAACTAAATATCTACTACTTTATATCTGCAAGAGTCCATTTCTTTTCTAATATATTGTTTCATAGTGCGCTGCTCTGAAAACGAAACTACAAGGTGGCGTTTTTCCACGTCCACGGTGGTTTTTATTCCGTTTGTTTACTCTAAAATCAAGTTTGGCTATATTGGTAATAGTTGATTCATTTAGACTCAAACCGGCATTAAATGAATTTCTTTCTGACTAGATATTATATTAAAAACAAAAAATGTATCTATTTTGCATAAATTTAAATGTATTTTAACGAGAACTTATTTGTTAGAAGCACTTTTTGCTGCTTTTCCTTCTTATTACATAATGCATGCATTTCTTGTTGGGTGACTTCCAATACCTGTTGTTGCATTATCCCCTATAGAAGTACAATGGGTTTTCCAGTTATCCAAACCGTTTTGGTCGGTTCTTAGTTTTTTTTTCCTAAATCCTAAATCTAAATAACCGATTTAACCATTTAACCGAACGTGTTTCACAGAGTTAACCGAAACAACCGATCACTACTTGCGTGGACTCTCCGTCCGTCCCCCAGGCGTCGGGCCTGCCAGCCCACAGAATTGCGGCTGATAGGGAATTTTGGGATAGATAGCTACTCCAACCGGCTCCCGCCTGTCTTCTTTCCCGCCTTCTTTCCCGCCCCCAACCCCAACCGACGAAAGTTATCCTGGCCATGATGCAAGTTGGCAACCCAATCTTTATTCTTATCCGCCATCGCTGTCCCCGTCACCGCACCGTCAACAAAACGACTGCTGCCCAAAAACCCAAGCGATTTTGCTACTCCTCTCCTCTCTTATTTAACACACGGAGGCCAGGACACCGCGAGTGAATACTACCACCACCATTGCTACTTGCTAGTACTACGTGCGTGCAGAGACGAGAGAGAGAGAGAGAGAGAGAGAGAGAGAGAGAGACAGAGACAGAGACAGAGACAGAGACAGAGCGCATCGATCGGAATCATGGACGACGGCGGCGATTGGATCACGGCGAGGTACCTGCTCTCGTCGATTCTGGGGCGGAACCCACTGGTGGTGGACTACGTCGACGAGGAGTCCTTCCCCGTCGAGGACCCTCCTGGTCCCTCGTCTCCCTCTTCCTCCTCCTCCGCCGGTGGTGGCAAGGACCGCCGCGCGGAGGCGCCGCCGCCGGTGCGGGCCCCTGCGGGGGTGGCCGGGACCGTGTGCGCGGTGTGCACGGAGGAGATCGCCGCGGCCGACGCCGTCGCGCGCCTGCCCTGCGCGCACTGGTACCACCACGGATGCATCGCCCCCTGGCTCGGAATCCGGGCTACATGCCCCATGTGCCGCGCCGAGCTGCCGCCGACGGAACCAGACGACGAGGCCGGCGAGGAGACCGGCGCCGGCCGCGCCAAGCCGGCGCCTGCTCGGGGTGTTGCCGCCGCGGGGACCAGCGCCGGCGCGAGCGTGGCCGCAGCCGCGGCCGCGCGTGTGCGGCGGGAGGTGTCGTACGAGTACCTCGCCGTCGCCGGCGGCGTCGTGCTGTCCGGCTGATCCGATCGGTGTGGCCGCGTGGCGCGGCAGCGGCCGCCGGGTAGATAGATTAGCCGCGTGGACCGAGTCGTGTGAGCTCAGGCTCCTCTGTACAGAGCAGATTGGGTACTCCGAAAAACAATAAAGAAAAAACAAGAGGATATTTCGACCCAAATTATTGGCTTAGGGGTTTCAGCGTTATTCATTTGCTCTGTTCTGGAATGATAATAATCGTGTAGTGTTCCGTATTCAGATTTGAAAGAAGATAATTTTTGTAAAGTTTAACCAACTATTATTCAGATTGCATCAATGTAATTAAATTCAAAATACATCTAAAATGATATTCACTTTTTAGTGGGTCAAACTTTGTTTTCCATGTCTTTTTCTGATCAAAATGCATTTATTATTTCGAGTTGGACAGCGAGTGAGAGACCAACTTTTGTTTAAGTCTCAAGGAATAGTAGTAGTGCAACAAGTAGGAGCAGTGTAATTTTAATAACGTTAAATAAACAAAGCGACAGCCCAACGAACCGGTTGCTGGTGCCGCGTTTGTGCCATCACGTACGTTGGTGCTTTGCTTCACCTCCCCCTATGATAGTGATATAAACACCTCCCAGATAGTACTATTATCATTAAGCTGACTGCGTCACCAGGTTTGCTTTATAGAAGTACTCTATATGGTTTGAACATTAACTTTCACATGCAACCAGTACCAAGTTGCTTTATCGTATCGCTTATCTTAACAAAGAAGCGGGTATTGTTGTCAAAAAAAAAACACAGAAGTGGGCACGCAAATCATTTCATTTAACAATTTTCCCCTTTTTTCTTAAAAAAATCATAGGCTGCAGCACTTGCACGCCATTTTTTTTTGTCGTAACAAGGTGATATTCATAATCTAAACGCATGCGCGAAAATAACCATCAAATCTGAACATAGATTCTAACGCTGTTCACACATGATAAGTTGAGACGTCATCCGAATGCCAAACATAAACAAAACCACGAGCTTCCGTCGGTGGGCGCTCGTGTGTTTCGCGGTGCACTGAGTACCACCAAACTAAAAGGATAATTCCAACGATGGTGCGATGGCGATGTCAATGATGGTACGATTGCGATGGCTTTGCTGCCCGGGTTGGATTGGACATTTAGTTCAGCTCCCTCTCAAATCAAATCGAGACGTGTGCTCTTTACTACATTTAGTACTATTTACATTCTCTGCTTGCCCACTGCAATATCCATCGACGATGCAACAGAAAGGAAAAAAGATAGGAATCTAGACGCCGCACCTCCTTGTTACTTCTCGTGCATAAGAATTACAGAACCAGACTTGCTTTGACACTTGCTTCGCTGCTGAGAATTACCCGGATAAATAATGCCATCTTTCTGACCCACATAGGTGCACCTCATCAGCTGTCGCTGGAGAATTAAGCTAACCTAACATTCCCCATTGCAGAATTATCGTGAGCCAAGATAACATAACCAAAATCACATCAGCAACAGGTCGCAGGCAAATACCAGGTAAAGGGAACGAACCACCAAAGATCAGAACAGAGGCATGGGCATAGTTATGTCAGATTCCCGTTTGCAGGTTTGCATTCACGGAGAACAGCTCCTGGGGGTAGCAGATGATCACACGGATACATGCTGCTCGACAACATTTTTAACATGTGGAAATCGATCAGCCCATCGCCTATAACCTGCACCACATAGCCCAAAAAGGGATAAAGTTTGATTTTGTTTGTGTGCATTGAACGAGCTTACTTTAAGTCAACAGATTAATTATTTCAAAAAAAAAGTCAACATATTAGCATGTTCACCTGATACAATGATCTGCTTCTGGTTCAATTGCTCCCTGTCATCATCAGGGATATCCTGCAGTACATTACATCATATTACCAGCATATTCGGTGTATAATAAAACTTCGTCCTAGTGAACAATCATCATATAAATGAAATAGTAGCAAATATGAAATAAAGACTATTAACCTGCCGCAAACTTCTGATAATGAGCTCAGACAAACTACCAAGGGTCTTGCCGTCAAAATGAGAGCAGCTCAATATAAACTCTTCTGAAGTCAAGTCCAACAGCATTGCACATAAGCAGGATGCTGTCATGGTAACAGATGAGGCATCTGTGGTTCCTATAAGGAATAAGATATAGTGAGTGATTCACATGAATAGCGCCCAAAAAAAACATATTGGGATAAACTTTTGTCGATTAGTATGTTAATAGGTGTGGATCAGCTATCATTCCAGTGCCACATATAGGGAAAGATGACAGGTTTCTCAGTTCTCACAAGTCACTACAGGTAGTCATTGAAGCACATCAATTTCATGATAGTCTGACTGTATTAGCCAACAAAGGAAATAATTCATATGAAGCCTGCCTAGTTCCAGATTATAATGTTGGTGCATACCTTAGATGCTTACAAGAGACAGTCATCCATTAAACATAGTGCCAAAATGTGGTCAAGGTTTCTTTTTGTGCAGTTCAACCAAAGTGATGAACTTGCCAGAACAGAACACTGAGAAACGACCTCAAGGAGTGTATCATCTAATCTATGATGCACAAAGATACATCATACATGTTTAAGCAAGATGAAAAGAAGCTAGAGCATACCAGCCCATGTAACAAGTGCCTTTAGGAGGCGAATGAAACGAGAATCCACTGGAATATGGACACTCTTCCTCTACAAAAATACCAAAAAAACATTAATTTTGCCATGTGACATGCAGATAATTGATCTTTCAGAAAATCAAGCCACTTACATTAGACATGAAATTTATGATGGTGTCACATGCCAAAAACATGCTACCATTGTCAATCATCATTCCATCCTGCTCAGTCATTTTAACAAGGCAATCCATAACCTGCAGAGAAACACAGACAATCAGCTGTTCACGTCCCAGCATACAGAGTGCTAATTATACCGAACAAGATGTCTCTGTTAATAGTTGAGAAGTTAGCTGCAATCTCATGTATTCATGTCAATCAATAAACAATTAAACATCACATCAACATTGGTTGGCTTTTACATACTGATGATAAGTTGGTATCGTGCAGGCAAAAACAAGAAATCACCCAAGTACCAATGAACAAGCAAAACGAAGGAACAAATACAAATAGAATTAGTAATCAAGTTCAGAAAGTGTTTTTTTTTTTTTGAGAATAATCAAGTTCAGAAAGTTGAAAAGTGAACAATTCTACTTACTGCCTTATAACCGCCAAATGACACCAAAGTTCTACATCCATCAACCTCCATTGTTATTTGGGATAGCATCGGAAGCATGAAGCAAATAGAATAGAAGGGGCTGTTGCAAGAATAGAACTTTATACAGTCAACATTTTGCATCAAAAGAAGATATATATACACATGATGAGCACAAAATAAAGAAGAACCAACCTTGATTCATCTTGACCTTCTATAGAAAAGATAAATTCCAATAGATTTCCAGTCTTTTCCTTGCAGGCATATGGTGCTTCTGCCAGATAACTGCAACAGAGTAACACATACATGTGATGTGATATTGAATCGAGGAAAATATGTTGTACAGAAGCTTGATCTGGATGCTTTGACATTGAACTATTGAAGATGCACTTGGGGTAACAGCTTATGTACATTGTGCACATGCCACATGGACAAAAATGAACTAGCCAAACTGTACACATTTGTTCAAAAGGATGAAAACCAGCTTAGCTTTTATAATAGGAAAGCCAACTTTGTTGATAATGTTATAAAAAATATACACAGCTCATTATGACAAGCAGTATGGCCAGACGGATGAAGTAGTGTTTATTCAAAATCACAACTAAAGAGCCCTGAACAGCAAGCTGTGTTAAATTGCTACAGATAAGGAGCAATTATTTACTGAGGAACATAAGGATACATGAATTCTCAAAGAATAATAGATGAGCAAGCAGCACACCTTCCTACTATTCTTGCAGCTGCCAGAAGATCATCACCTTTCCGTTGACCATGATCCTGTCACATTTTCATCTTCAAGACATTATCTTACAATGCGAATGTTACATTTGGTTGATAAGAATATGTACCTTTGCGTCCTGCAGAAAGTCTAAGACTAAACTGATTGTCTCATTTAATCCTGTAATGGCCTGCATTATGGTACTTTCACGGATGATCTGAATTGGTGCACCTGCATACAGTTTAACCACTTCTTAAAGAAGAATGGTTGGTAGGGGTACAGTTATCTTGGTAGTCTTTCTATGAGCCATTGAGATGACTCCCGAATTCGACAGAAAGATAGCAGAAACAGATAGCTCAAGGTTATGAATTAGGAAATATGAAGGAAATGATAAAATTTCACCCCCAAAATCTTAGATGCCAGCGATGCCAGAAATTAGTGCCATTGTATTCTAGAAGTTTGGGCAATTAGGAAATACTAAACTGCTCAATACAACAGATAGTTGTGCTCATATACCACTAAAAAATTTTGAGCTCTAAGTCAATGATATAAATCACCGAACTAATAACCATTCTACTATTAAATGTCTTATGCTATCAAATTAGCCTGCCTGATGACTAGTGGTCAGGGGTGACTGGCGTGCAGTGGCACTACCATTTTGCCAACATTTCCTTAAGAGTGCTGCATCAGCAAGTGCATCTCCATGCTGATGTGTGTTCTGTAACCACCAAGATATATGTACATGATACATGGAATGGCATTATCGAAGACTAGTGATGCAGAAATGGAGAATTATCATCATTGGATTGCACTGACAAAGAAAATACACAGACTCTAAGCTCCTTGGTTTGATGCCCATGGAACAAAAGTAGACAAGAGAATAGAAACATACCTTCCCCACTACTGGCGTTTGATATCATTTTGATTATTCTTTCTATCAATGAAAATAGTATAGCCAGGCTTCTCTGTTTCTGACTGACGGCTTCATCTGTCTGAGAAGTTTTTGATGACTCGTACTTCAGATAAGCAAGCTCATTTAGCAGCACTGCCACTTCAACCCTTGCAGATTCCAGGACAAGCAATACAAATCTGTAGAAAATCACAAATAATCATGGAAAATTACAGGAACATCTCAATAAATACGGGAGATAGTGTGAAACTTACTTGTCAACAGGCAGCACATTTTGGTTATCCTGGACTTCGAAATCTTCTGACAACCAATCCTCACCTAGTATGGACATCATGCACTCCGCCAAAAGAAGAGCGTGCAGCTTTTCAGAGGATACTGAACAGCAACAAAAACACTTTAACATCATGAGCATCTCGAAAAAAAAAAGAATAATACTAGCACGGTTATGTTACACTCTTGTACCGTGGAGTATGCCATGCATTCCTCATACAAATAGTAGGGCCAATTTGGCAGTGCTCCGCTTCATGAGACTCAGGTGGAGTGCTGCCAAACAGGCAAACATCAATGCTCCCACCCGCTCCGCGCATAAGTGCGCTGGCTGTTTTGGGCCATGGGTGGGGAGCAGAAAAGGCCATCTCCCCACGCTCCACTTTGCTCCCGTTGTCCTTCTCCCCTACCCCTAACACTCACCTCACCTCGCCTTCCCCGCCGCCTCCCCAATCGCCCTTCTCTCCCTCCCTTCTCCGCCTTCCTAGCCACCTCCTCCCCCACCAATTCGGCCTCCCCGGCCGCCCTTCTGTGCAGATTCACAGCCGGCTGACCATGATTCGTGGGGCGAGGAGCACAATTCGCCGGTGGCCAACTCCAATCCATGCAAGGAGAAACTTGATTTGCCGCTGCCGACCCTGACCCGGCAGCCTGCTGACTCCATGCCACTGTCACATGTAGATGGAGCGACGAAAAGCTCTACCAAACAGTTTGTGCGGGGACCTAGAGTGGCTAGGAGCAGGAGCTAGAGGGACGGGGAGTTGCTTTCGAGTGCTACCAAATGGCCCGTACGTAGCCAAATAAACAAAGAAAGAAAGAAACAATTCCATGATAACATATGGGTAGCTAAGCATAAATCAAGGTACAGTGCTCTTGAAACAAGATGGCACATATTAACATTATTATTGCCTTTATGCATGAAAAGAACACCTCATTACTAAACCTATAATGTTTTAGCAAAAAAAAAATGTTATCATTTATTTATAAATATGAGGCCTGGACGTACCAACACGATTTTGGAGAATGGCAGTGATTCCAACTCGAATGTAAGATTCCCAAATTGATGTCGGTATTGATCTCAAAGAATCATGAAGTTGCTTTAGTGTTCCAACAACAAAACAAACATGAAGGGTTGTTAAAGAAAAATCAGTCAGAAGAATTTAGCAATATCATGCATAGCAAAACGTTTAACACTCTTGAAACAAAACAAGGGAAGGGTAATCCTTACAGATTCTTTCTGGGACAGGAGGGCGGTAAGGATGTGCAGGGCATCAAATTTAACTGCAGTGTGGAGAACACCAAAAAGCCTGGCAAGGCAAGTTACCTGAATTGCATTGAAAATTGGCGATAAAATCATCAGTTCAGTTTAGCAATGGTGAAACAATAAAATGATAAGCGCAGAAAGATTCATGTAAAACATTCTGGTCAATCATACCATGCTAGTCATGCCTTGCAGTTTCTCCACACTCATAGTGTCAACTTTGAGTTTATGAACCAGTAACTTCATGAGGTTAATGGCAAGTTCTATGCACTTAGAACCTACAAACAATGTAATCAAAGAAAAACCATATAAGAAAGGCGAAATCGCCATTTCGGCCCCTCAACTATCGAGTAAGGCTCAAATTGGCCCCTGAACTATCAAAACGTCCACTTTGGTCCTCAATCTTTTGATCTCCAACTCAATCTCATCCATTATCCTTGTTTGCTTGACACATGGACAACTACACAAGGAAAATGACTAACCTCTCC
>DXKC01000501.1:0-15348 GCA_031170775.1 Cymbopogon citratus
TCCAACTAAAAAATATAACTTTTAGATACTGAAACTATACTTATCTACTAACATCTGGATAATCCAGCTAAAAAAACATAACATCTAGGTACTGGAACTATACTTACGTAACTTCTGGATATTGGTTCCTCATGGCAAACGAGTGCCGCCGCCATCAACGTGGGCGCTCTGCTGCTCGAATTCCAGTACCCAGAACTTACGTATGTATAGTTATAGTACTTAGATGTTATATTTTTAGTTGAAATACCCAGATGTTACAAAAGTATAGTTCTATTACCTATAGTTACGTTTTTTAGTTGGAGTAACCAGATGTTACACACCGAATAGTTTAGATACCTACGGTGCAATTTACTCATTATATTACCTACAAAGTATGAAGTGTTCCTTCATTTTATATATAGAAATAGAAAAGAAAAAGAAAAAGAAAAAGAAAAGAAAGTGCGTGGTGTGCTTACACTACACTAGCTAGGGAATAATGGGTCTCGGTGCCAAAAGCCATGCGCTTGCATTTTAATGATTTCGGATGACTGTTTCTCTTATACTTTGTTCTCTTTCACTCACTCTGGCCCAAGATTATAGACACATTAGCCTTTGCAATGTTGTCTATAAAATTATTTCCAAATCTTTGGCTAATAGATTAAAACCTCATCTCCCTGACTATATTGATTATGCTCAATCTGCTTTTGTTGCTCAACGTCATATTTCTTCGAATGTTATAATCACCCAGGAGATTATTCATTCTTTTAATCTTAAGAGTTGGAAAGACCATGTTTTCATTCTTAAAATTGATCTTGCAAAAGCTTTTGATAGATTGGAATGGTCTTTTATCTCCAAAGCACTTTACAGAAAAGGTTTCAATGCTCATTTTATTAATCTCATTCACTCTTGTATATCCTCACCGTCTTTTGAAGTCTTAGTCAACGGTGAACCTTCAGAAAATTTCAGATCTCAAAGAGGGCTACGACAAGGCTGTCCACTGTCGCCCTATCTATTTGTTTTAGCTATCAACGAGCTCTCAATTGCGCTGCAAGAAGCCCTTCCAGACAATAATCTTCAAGGTATCAAATTAGGTCCTGGTTGTCCGGCTATACATTCACTACTTTTTGCAGATGATTTCATTCTTTGTGGAAAGGCAACATTAAGTGAAGCCCAGTCAATTCATGATATTCTAATGCATTTCTGCAATCAGTCAGGTCAGTCCCCTAACTACAATAAATCCTCAATATTTTTTAGCAAAAACGTCCCTCGCTCTGTTAGGCAACAAATCAAAGGTTTGTTTCCTGTGCCTGATCTCCTCCCTAATACTATGCATCTAGGTCATCCCATGATTTTTAGTCATAGAGATAAGAACAAGGCTTATGAATTCATATATAACAAATATATTGTTAAATTTGGTACAATTAAAGCAAATAAACTTAATCATGCTGGTCGTCTTCAGTACATCAAGTCTGTGCTTTCTTCCATTCCCATCTATTACATGTCTACAGTACTATTTTCCAAAACCTTTGTTGAAAAAATTAACACTATTATTAGAAGGTTTTGGTGGGCTGGTATTCAAGAGGAGGACACTTCTAGTCCCATTGCGTACCGTTCTTGGGAGGATATTTGTAAACCCACTGATCAAGGTGGTTTGGGGATTAGAGATCTGCACACCATCAATAAAAGTCTTATTATGCATGCTGCTTGGAATATTGCAATTGATAAAAACCCTTTTCTTTCCAAAATTTTAAAAGCTAAATATTATCCTACTGGTTCCTTTTGGACTGCATCTAACTTGGGACCCAAGTCCATTTTTTGGTCCTTTGTTTTGCAGGTTAAGGAGGAACTCACCAATAATTCTATATATCAGATTCATGCGGGTAACACCTCAATATGGTCTGCACCTTGGAATCCTATTTGGTCAACCATCCATGATCACCTCACCCTACCAGTTACCACTCGCCCTCTCCCAGCTGCTGTCTCTGATTTGTGGCATGCTGGCACTCACTTCTGGAACATGGAACTAATTTCTAACACTTTTAGTGCTCAAGCCACCCAAACCATCATCTCCTCCAACCCTATTCAAAGTGATCAACCAGATATCCTCCGCTGGAAATCTACCAGAGATGGCAGATGCACTACTAAAGCCATTTTTAAACACTTACAATCTCAAGCCATTACCCCCCTACCCACCCGAGGATCTAGAAGCATAACACCAGGGGCTGCTGCTATCCTTAACAAGGTATGGAAAAGTAAGAAGCTGCCTCCAATTCTCAAAACATTTGCTTGGAGACTTATTAGATATGCCCTAGCCACTGGAGAAAGAGCAGGACGTTACTCAGTGCATATCGACCAAAATTGCTCTTATTGTGGGGAACTAGAAAATGATTTTCACCTTTTCTTCAAATGTCAATTACCAAAAACTGTTTGGTCCACTAACTCCCCACCTTTCTATATTGATAATGTTCCTCCAGAGCAGGATGGAGTACAAAATACTATTTTCCTACTCTTTACTTCTAATCCTTCTGAGCATTGTATTTGTCATCTTCTTTGTATTTTATGGTACATTTGGAAAGCGAGAAACGACCTCAGATTTCAGAGGAAGCAATGGACCCCATGGCAGATACAACATTTTGCTACAGCTCATCTAGCAACTCATATGCAGGCACTGGAGCAAATAACAGAAGGCGATGACCCATTGCCTCCACAACTGATAGACCACCAGCATCAACATTCTAATCCCATTCAAGGTACCAATTTGATGGATGCAGGTCCTGATCAAATGGCGCATACCATGCTGTTCCCCTCATCAAAGGCAATCTGCTACATGGACGCCTCAATCGAACCAGACTCTCCAGCAAATCCACTTCGACATGCTGGCATAGGTATTGTTTTTGTCAATATGCAGGAACTGCCACCCGCCAAACTCTACATCAAGGCGATCATGAAGGACGCTTCTTCAGTCGTCATGGCTGAAGCTGGAGCTCTTGCATTAGCCACAAGAGTTGCTGCTGTTCTAGGGATCACTGACATCACTTTCTTATCGGACAACAGCTGCCTTGTTGAATTTTTAGCTTCTTCAGATCATGACCACCCTCCAGATTGGCGAATGAAGACATATACCCAAGAATATGACACATATGCTACTTCTGCAAATCCCCAATTATTCAAGATTAGTAGATTAGATAATATGCAAGCTGATGATTTAGCTTCACATGCTCGCTTGGCCGCCAATACTTTTCATCAGCCTTGTATATTTCATTGCTCACATGGAGCTCACCGTTCCCAGTGCACCATTGTTAGGGCACTGTCCACTGTAACCATGGACAATGTATGGTTACTAGCAGTTTTTTGCTGCTGTGTTTAATGAAATGTTGTTGTAAAAAAAAAAGAATCATCTTATGATTTGGAACGACGTTTTCATATTTGGAAGCACAAGCATCCCCCACATTTCTTTTTGGCAAACAAAAAGATTTGCCGTCCGTTTGAGCGAGATTTGAAGACCACCTCATCAATGTATAATTTGACAGAGATCCGGCGTGGATGCTCAGAGGTGGCGACCAATTTACTAAGATAAATAATCAGTTCAATTAACTAGTGCTCAGTGCTGATCACACTGCTCTTAAACTAATAATTAGTACAAGTTTGAGTGCTAATTTGCATCTAGGAATAGGAGCAATTCTATCCATATATATTATAGATTTGATGGACGCGCTCCATCCACACTCCACAGTCACATCCTCTGAAGGTGAGCATAGCAGAGCAGGGGAATCCATGGGGTGGGCGCTGGCAATGCAGGGCGGCGGCGGGAACATCCCGCGCTCGCTGCCACCGGACATCACCGAGCCTCGCCTCGCGACACTGCGCCGCTGCCTGGACCTCGGCGCCGCCGCCCTCCGCGCCGGCCAACCCGCCATCGACGTCGTCGAGCTCGTCGTACGTAGTTATCTATTTATCTTATCAGTTGTCACTCATGTCGCCGGCCGGCCGCGCTCAATGGTCAATGCCCACTCATGCATGCAAATGCAAATACATATATGCAATGCGATCGATGCAGGTGCGTGAGCTGGAGAACTGCCCGCACTTTAACGCCGGCAAGGGCTCGGTGCTGACGGCGGACGGCACGGTGGAGATGGAGGCGTGCATCATGGAAGGGCGCACCCTGCGCTGCGGCGCCGTGGCGGGCGTCTCCACCGTCGTGAACCCAATCTCGCTGGCCAGGCGGGTCATGGAGGCGACGCCGCACATCTACCTCGCCTTCCACGCCGCCGAGGCGTTCGCCAGGGTCCAAGGCGTCGACACCCACGACGACCCGGCCTACTTCATCACCGACGCTAACGTGGAGCGCCTCAGGCAGGAGCAGGAGAAGCAAGCCACCGCCGGCGGCGGCGGCGGCGACGAGCTGCAGACCGGCACCGTGGGCTGCGTGGCCGTCGATGCCGAGGGCGGGGTGGCGTCGGCCACGTCGACGGGCGGGCACACCAACAAGTGGGCCGGCCGGATCGGGGACACGCCCATCGTGGGCGCCGGCACCTACGCCAACGCCATCTGCGCCGTGTCCGCCACGGGCGTCGGCGAGGCCATCATCCGCCACACCGTCGCGCGGGACGTCGCCGCCGTCATGGAGCACCGCGGCCTGGACCTCAAGGACGCCGCCGCGCGCGTCGTGGACGCCGCGCCGCCCGGCACCGTGGGGCTGGTAGCCGTGTCCGCGCGCGGCGAGGTGGCCATGCTGCACAACACCGCCGGCATGTTCAGGGCGTGCGTCACCGAAGATGGACACACCGAGGTCGCCATCTGGCCGCCGGGTGCCGACTCAACGGACGCTTATTAGCTACGATCTTCTATAATCACACTGATGAGATAAGATTATCCCCCGTCAATCGATTATCGAAATAAGGTCCTTGCATCGATTAAACCTGCATTATGTACGAGCTGTTTCTTTGTACACTGATGGTACACACGAGGCCAACAACTTAGCGGCTACTTGATGCACCGTCGGGTTGGCCTACTCTCGCCTGAAGAGATCTCTTATAAGAAGCTCTAGGCCGAATTTCGCCAGCTCTTCTATGCTTATAATACTTGCTCTAATCACATTGCTAGCTCTCCTATAATGCAGCAAGAAAAATCTTTACAACATAGATCAAAGCTACCTAGCAAAACGCATTTCTTGCTCGAAATTCTAGCTTGGCCAGGCAATCCAGTGTTAAGCCAAAAAAAAAAAAGCCGGTACTACTATTTCAAAAAAAATTCGAAAGGCAGCAAAAAACTTTGCCGTATTTTTATTAGACAAAAAAAAGCAAAACGAACAATAAAAGGTTTACAAACCGACTCGACTAGTAGAAAGAACTACTCCACTCAAACTACTATTTCAAATTCTAAGTTGTTTTAACTCGTTTTTATGTAAGCACATAGGCTTTCTCTTGTTATATGTAGATATACATACAAGTAGGTTTATAGTAAAAAACGGATATGGTAAAAGTTAAATAGGTAGTAATTTCCAACGGTTAGATAGCCGGAAATTTACGGTAAATTTCAGTCAAAATTACTTGATCGATAAATTCAAAAAGAAAAAAATGTTTTATCGAATAAATAAAAGGTGGCGAAGTGAGTGGAGAAAGCCTTTAGCAATTAAACAAAAGAGAAGCGACGGGAAACCACATGGCAGGCAGCTGAGTTTGGCGGCAGAAGCAGAGGAGGATGGCTGGCACACTCCTCAATCCTCATCCATGTCCCCAACCACCGCATTCTCATCTCCATCCACCTCCCCACTCCACTACCCCCGTGCTCCACGCCTCCGCCACTGCCCTCGGTTCGTCCCCTCCAAGCTCCAATTCCCAATCCTCCCCTCCTCCGCTGCCTTGATTTGATCCGGTCTAATTCCGGTGCTGCAGATTCGCCTTCTCCGGACCTCGCATTCGCCCGCCGCCGCGCATCCTCTCGCGGCCACTTTCCTCTGATCCCGGACCCCGAGGTGGCGACGATCGCGTCAAATGGCGGCGAGAGGTGGAGGGCAGGTAGAGGCGCTCAAGGAGCAGGACGCCGCCAGCATGCTGAGGGCGGCGGCGGAGGAGGAGAACGTCCTGGGATTGCCCAACCATGGCGATTGCTCGGCGGCGCCGGCGCCGGCCATGGTTCATGGGTGCCGCAGTGACATGGCGGCCAGCCCAGAGCATGGCGTAGCAGCAAAAGAAGCCTCCTTTCGCAGCGAGACGACTCCTGCGCCAAAGTCAACGGCAAGACAGCAACCTGGAGGAGCAGGAGCAGGAGATTGTTACTATTACAGAAGAAAAAGGCGCGATCCCAAGCGCAGAGCTGCACGTCCGGCCGTGTCTTCCAAGATGGATTCGAACAGGGACCTCCCCGATCAGTTGGAAGCGCACGCGCGCCGGCTGCTCTTGGACGCCGGGTGGCGCATCAGGCCACGGATAAGGAACGACCGCCCCAAGGTGGCGTATTACTTCGCCGCGCGCAGGGGGAGGCGGTGCTGGCCTCGCTGTCGCAGGCCTGGAGACTCTGCGGCCAGAGGCTGTGCAGTGCCTCTGCCTCCGGGGGGTTGGAATTGGGGCATCAGTGTCCTGCGGAGTGGTCGGATGTTGATCAGTTCTGGAAGGACCTTGTGGATGCCATGGACAGTGTTAGGGATATGTCAGGCTCGGCCACGCTTCTGTGCCGGTGGCAGCTTCTGGATCCCTTTGTGGCTGTGGTGTTCATTGATAAGAGGATCACTGCCTTGCAAAAGCAGAAAAGGATTAGAGCTGTTGACAGTTCAACCTGTTTTGTTGATAATGGTGACAATAGACCTTCAACAGACAAGCCTACTACTAGCCCCTGCTCTGGCTATAGCCGTGCAGCAACTGACGTCTGCGATGGGTTTTCTAGCCAATCAGAAAACCTTCAGTCAAATGCTGGACCAGCACATTCTGATTCTGGAGCAAAGCTCGATAACAGTTTGGTTAAAAGGGTGAGGAAGAAGCCCAGATGGCTATCCGACTTTGAGTCAGCTGGATTGAATGGCCTGTATGCCCAGAGCTATATGCAGTTCTCTGTACCTTTGAGTGAATCTGGAAGCTGTTCAGTTGGCAATGGCGCGCTCAAGAAACATGTAAAATCAAGGAACGAGTCAATGCCTTCGGAATCAAATGGATGTTCAGTAGCTAAATCTACTGTGACCGAGTCGGATGCAAAGAAAGATGCCTCTGCCAAGAAGCGACAATCTAGATCACCGAAGAAATCGCTAGCCAGGGGTTTGTCTGAAGATGTGGTTACCATTTCTGATGTCAGCAATGCGCTTGTCAAATTATGTCAGAAAGATAATGCTACTGTGGCGGAATGCAGTACTTCTCTGGAAGCACAAAGCCATAAGGGATCCACCATCACGAGCAAGTCTGAAATTTTTGAAAAGCAGGCAAAGAAAAGGCATTTTGAGATGCATTTTAATGATGATGACCTTTTGATCGCAGCTATTGTAAAGAAAAGGGACATAAGCTCCTCTCAAAAATATGAACTAAGGCTCGTATCTTCAAATGCTAAGTTTAGGAAGCTAAAAAGCTCAAAGAAAGACAGCAGACTGCTTATACGACAAGGGGGTACAGATGTATTGGATGGAAGGCAAATAGTTTTAGCACGAAAGACTGTGTTATGCTGGTTGATTACTACTGGTTTTATGAATCTAAAAGATGTTGTGCAGTGCCGAAATCCAGAGAATAATGAAGTACTTAAGGATGGGTGGGTTACCTGGGATGGCATTCTGTGTAGTTGTTGCATTAAGACATTATCAATTTCAGACTTCAAGGTTCATGCAGTAGAAAAGTGGAAGCGATCGATCAGTCTTCCTCGGTCCTCCTTGAATCTGTGTCTTCAGTCTGGCAAGTCAATCACTCTTTGTCAAATTGAGGCTTGGAGTGCCGAATATATGGACAGGCGGAGTAATGCATGCAGTAGAAAAGTGGAAGCGACTGATGAAAATGATGATACTTGTGGTTTTTGTGGAGATGGCGGTGAACTACTTTGCTGCGATAACTGCCCATCAACATACCATCAATCTTGTCTGTCAGTCAAGGTATTTTAAACGCGAGATGCTTTCCTTAAAGAATTTATCAAGTAATAGAATGCAACTTCCCTCTAGCTGAATCTTATATGGAGCATTTTAACTTCTAAGGGAACAGATCATGTATATTGATGGAACAAATCTCATTTCGAATGATGTAGCTATGCTGTATAAACAAGTTGCATTCTTACAAATGATTTGGCTAAGCTTTCCTGTTATCCTTCTTTCTAATGTAGGAGCTCCCAGATGATAGTTGGTACTGCCATAACTGTATATGTCGTATTTGCGGTTGTCCAGTTATTGAAAAGGAGATCTCAAGCTTCTCAGCTATCTTAAAGTGCTTACAATGTGGAGCTGCACGTAAGCACTGCAATCTGTTTTCTTAAATTTTAGATGCTTTGATTTGTTTCCAGATGTTTTTCCTGTTAAAACTTGGCATTTAGTATCAAGTGGTTCCTCTTGATACTAATTTTGGGATATCATTTTATCATCAGCTTTGGTACCACATGAGAGTCATGATTAGGGTGTTGTCTCACCATAGAAGTAATTACTGTGGTATAGTAGGGAAAAGGAAACTATCCTACAGTATTATTGTTGTCAGTTTGATGTATTCTTGCTTCTATTATGTTCCCTGGCAGACCATGACACTTGTGTTGAGATGGGGGCAACAGCCTTTGAGGAAATGGACTCTGAAGAGTGGTTTTGTGGAACATCCTGTAAAGAGGTGTGTGTTTACTTCACAAGAACATTGATCCTGGTAGACCATACTTGAATGTTTACATGTAAATAATATGATATTATCTGTAAACAGACCAACTTCAGAACCACTCAGTGTTGTAGACTTGCAAGTCTATCACAACACTTTGCAACTAAAACTGCCATCCTCGTCAGAATTACATGGCCTGTTTTGAGTCTACCTCCTGTGCTAATCGTTTGCCATTCTTCCAAATCTTAGTGTGATTGCCATTTCAAGAGTCCTGTTTCTTTTCTTCATTTCCTTGCTTCAGGCTTTATCTGCCCCTTTTTTTGTAACAGATATATTTAGGACTGCATGGTCGTGTTGGAATGGAGAGTTCCCTTGGCGATGGGCTTTCATGGACCATATTGAGGTGCAACAGTGGTGGGCAGAAGCTGCATTCTGTACAGAAGATTACCCATGCGATAGAATGCAATTCAAAATTAGCAGTGGCTCTAACTCTTATGGAGGAATGTTTTGCTCAAATGGTTGATACTAGAACTGGCATAAATATGATACCACATGTCTTGTACAATCAGGGGTAAGTTTCATGTTTTTGTTTTGGCTATTTATTTGCTCAAAATGTGACTATGTTTGTTATACTCTATTCCATTTGCGTTAGTTGCACATCAAAATTCAGTGCAACAGTCAGATTAGCAATGTGGTATAGTGATTGACAGAACCATTAAGGAAGGAATGATCAGCATAAACATGTATATCCGAAGTGCCATTGTGTAAGTTGATTGTTAGGGAAATTAAAGTTCTTCTCGGTCCTGAACCAATAATAATACTACTGCGAAATTGTATGATCATATTGAAGTGTGATGGCATATCCTGATGGCACATCATACTGATGAGTTCATATTGTACTTGCGCTTTGCAAAAGAAAAGCCAGTTAATTATTGTTTTAAGTCGAAGAATGGGACAACAAACTTAGAATACAAGATTTCACATTCTTGCTTTAGTCATAAAAATCCCAGAACAGATGGGTAATATTAAGAAGTTCCATGTTTCTCCTTATAAATGAGAATTGCTGCTATAGTTTTTTGTTATAGTAATATGCTTGTGTATTTATGCTGTTTATTTTCTTCTTTTGCCCTAGTGTTTGGTGTGCTATTCATGTTTATCTCGCACTGGTTTCTACTAAAATGTGACCTGTTACACTACTATTGATACAATAAGAAGGGGAAGATCGATGCCAAGATGATGGATGTCATCATGTCAAGTTGCTGAGTTGATAACTGTTTTCTTTGTAGCATTTCTTGTCAATTATTTTTATTCTAGTTCTTCCAATCATTTACAAAAGTTTGACTCAACTGATGCAGAAAACTCTTTTCTCTAACCAGATCCAAATATGCACGTTTAAATTATCAGGGCTTCTACACTGTGATCTTGGAGAAAGGTGAAGAGATCTTATGTGCTGCATCTATCAGGTAATATTTTGGTCATTTCTTTCTGTTATGGAAATACTAGGACTCTTTTACCATTTCCTGAAGATTGGCACAAATCCATCCCTTCCCTAAATGTATTTTCATATTCAGACTTTTTTTTTTGCAAATACGCAAAAGATTTGCGTATCATTGCATTAAGAAAAAGAATTTGACAAACATGCAACGCGCTTCTGAGAGCGCTGGCGGTCAACACAGCCGTAGCTGGACCATCCTAACTGGGAATCCCTAGGTCGATATTACATAAAGAAACAACCAAAGTTGACGTATTGACACGGCCTAGGAGGTGGCCTTGCACCTTCGCGACGGCCTCCGCGGCTGAGCAGCCGGGAGGACCGTGTCCAGCGCCTCGGCCTCTTCCGCAGTCATGTCGCCACCGATGAGCTTTTCATACTTCTCAAATGCTGCTGCGGAAGGAGCTTCGCCCGGCTTGATGTAACCCATACGCTGCATAATCAAGACCTCCCCTCGCTTGGAAGCAGGAACTCGAGAGAGGGACTGAGCCGCCAACCGTCTGCTCTGCTTTGGCAGTCTAGGTTTAACTGGAGGCTGCTTTGGAGGCTCACGAATTAGAGGAGAGTCCCTCTTAGTCGTGACTTTGCTGATGAAGCAGTCGAGGCGGCGCTGGAAGGTGTCATCACTGACCTCACTAGAGGGGGTCTCTAGCAGGTCCTTGTCGGCGGTGGTTGTCACCGGCAACTCCTCCCGCACCGGCGACAACGGAGGCGAATCCGTCGATCAGCGGGTTGAAGCGTCCACTGCAGCTGCGGAGTCCTCCAAACCCACCGTGGGTGCAACAACGCCCTAGGGATCGTCAAAGACCAATTGCCTTGGCGTGACCCGTGGCTGCCCTTGCTGAGATGATGCAGGGGGTGTCCGCAGCATCCGGGAGGGCGAAGCCTGCGTGCCCACCGGGGCGCGAGGCCGCGAGCTCCAGTAGCATCGGGTCCTCCGCTTGGTCACAATCAACTGTGGCGTCGATGCGCGTTGTCAGCAACAGCGGGTCGAGGTCGACGAAGACCAACGCGCCGAACGGCCCACCGCGACCGACCTGGGCACCATCAGTGACAGATGTGCCATTCATCGCCGCTTGGTTGGCGTCAGTTGAACAGACGTGGCGCCTCCGTCGCCGAGGGCGTCGATGTTGGCGTCGCTGTCTCCTGCCACAGCGCCCCTCCGCGCTCGGAACGGCCTTGCCGGCCGAACCTCCTACGTTCGGGCCCGAAGCCGAAGGGACGCAAGGCTCTGAACGAATAGGACAGACTTTACTGTTGATTAAGATTTTGCAAGAATTTTATATTGACTTAATGTTATGATGAATAGGAATGTGTTTGTTTCACAATAGGAAGTGCAGCGCTTTTATTATAAGTGAATAAGTAACAGGCTTACAAATGAAATAGGTATATCATATTATCATGCTGGGGATAACAGCTGATATTTCTGATCTGATCAGTGATAAAAAAAATCCTTACAAGTCACCCAACATTTAGCACAGTAGCCCGTTAGCATGGCCAGCAAGTTATACATGTTCAGTTGATCTTCAAGACCAACGTCCGTTAAATTTTAAATTTTAAATGGGATGAAGCTTTACAGTTATAACAGACATACATTCTTAGATTAACTAACAGCTTTCAATGCAATTGCAAAGGTAGTTATTTTCTGAGACTGCTTGTCAACTATATGTAGTTAGGATCCTAGTGGTCACAAATGGTGTCATGATGTGAACCATGTTGCTAAAGGAATCTTTTCTCAGACTGTCTGCCCTTTTTCTGACAGAACCTTTTTTTTTTTTGTGAACCTTGTGTCTTATGAACTATTTGTATGATGATACAAGTGGTGACAGAACCTTGTGTCTTATGAACTCTGGACTTAAGATTCATTTTTATGGCTTTTGCAGAGTGCATGGCATGAAAGCTGCTGAGCTACCCTTCATTGCTACTTGCAGAGAGCATCGTCGTAAAGGAATGTGCCGAAGACTGATAAACACCATTGAAGAGGTACCTTGTTGGAGAACATTGGATTCAATCCCCGCTAGTTAAATGGGTAGCTTTTTTTAGGAAACTTGCTAGTGAATCTTTTATTTTTGCATTGTTCTGATATGTACCTTTTTTACAATCTTAACTCCCCCTTCCAAAATTCCTCTTCCTGCAGAAACAAAATATTCAGGCAAGCTCTTGTTTGTGGTTATGAAGTTGATAACCATTTGAGTCTTCTATGTGTTTTTTTTTTTTTTTAAATGCAGAAACTGAAATCCTTCCATGTAAAGATGTTGGTGCTTTCTGCAATTCCAGAGCTGGTGAGTACATGGGTATCAGGGTTTGGCTTCAAACCTATTGAAGAATATGAAAGGAAGCAACTTGATACCATAAACTTAATGTTGTTCCCCGGTACATCCTTATTAATAAAGAGCTTGGAGGATGGCACATTAGCTGAAAAAACAGGTCTCTGTTTTATTCTTCTTACCATTCTCAATTTTCCAATTTCTTCTGCACAAGTGGATCCATGTATGCAACCCGTTTGTTGCCTATGCCTACAGGCTACATAGATGTATTTGGTTCTATGCAGGAGCGGGAAATGACACATATGATGTGTTGGGGTTACCAGATGATTATTGCGTCCCTAATGGGAGTGATAATGAGCATTTTGAAGAAGTTGGCTCAGATTTCATAGAGTCGGACAAGGAGAAGCTAGCATCGGCTCCCGAAAATCGGAATAAGAATACAAACCTGCAGAATGGCATCGTTCTGCCAAGGTCTGACCTAGATGTGTTTAACTGTACTCTTGTGTTGTTTGTCAGTACTTTGCCAGATTATTGCAATAAGTGTTGGGTGGCTTAGTTACTGGAGTTTTGTGCAGCTATTTTCATGATTCATCTTTGTGTTCTCATTCACTGATTTACTATCTAAATATTCTGTTGAAGATGTGAATCATTACTTATCTTACAATATGTTGCAGTTAGCTACTGGGGGAGTGTGATTACTTGTACATTGAATTCAGATATCCTGCATATTCGAGAGAAAAGAAATATTGAATTCAGATTGAGACATACGTTGTGCACAGTTGCCGCCTGCTTCGTGTCCATGGCTTAACAACAGTTGGACTTCATGCATCATGTGCCAAAAGTGCTGCTGTATGGGCAGTTGTTTCCAGGTGCTTTGGGAATGCTTATATCGTTTGCACTACTGTTTTCCCCGTGTTTGAGCTTTTTTTTTTTGCTTGCTTTTCAAGAGGAAACTATATATTTCCTTTTAGCAATACTTACTGCTGATCATACATGTAGGTTTTTTCCCAGTTGTATGTGTCCTTGCTTTGTTCCTGGCAATGTGGACCAGACTACTGGAGGTTTCTAAGTTGCTGCTTGATCTGTCTTTGCAACTTGAACTTTCAAAGGCTGCAGGCTGCCCATTGCCTGGCAAGGGATCTTGTGTGTTGCTAGTGAGCAAATTGGCCTAAAGTGAAAGCAGTTGGGACTGGAAGGGTGGAAGGTACACATGGTGGAAACTCCCAATGGCGCCCATATGTTCGAGTGAAAAAAAAAAAACTATCCATAATGGGCAGAAGTATATCCATTGATCCAGAAGTCCAAAGAGCATGCGTGTGATGCACAAACCTTTACCCGCAAAAGTCAACGATGAATTGCAGTTGGCCAAGTACTAGATCCAGAACCATTATGGGTATATAGTTGGGTTGCATCTTCGAATTCAACCATCATGCATAATTATTTAGTGAGTTCCATCCCTGTGCTGCTGTGCATCAACTGCTTCCACAATATTTTCTTGTGCTTTGATCTAATCCTACTTTTCTTTCATGACATTTCTCGCTTCAGTGACAGATGTACTCAGAGAGATTGATAGGTGCTTATTTACGAGGTACTCCCTCTGTCCCTAAAAGAGTGTCGCCGTGGGATGCGTGCCACAAGTTTGACTCAATTTATAGAAAATACGTGCAACATTTCTGTCTCCAAATAATTTTATTATAAAACTAGAGTCAAAGATCTTTCCAATGATACTAATTATGATACTAATTGATGATATTTATTATTTATAAAAATTACCAGCAATTGTGTCTCGGGAAACGAAGCGACACTTATTTAGGGACGGAGGGAGTAGGTATACAATCCAACTAGCGAATAACTTTTGTATGCTAACATAGTAACATTACCAATATGCTGCTGGAGAAGCTTTCAAGTTCAGCACAGGAATCACTTTGTCACGGGAAAACATGTGCAGATTCAGGACAGGGCAAAATACAATTCTTTGTCCAACAACAGGATAGGGCAAAATAGATGTTGCTGCAGTCACAGCCTCACAGGGATCAGTGTGTATTTTTTGCGACTTGGTGTGTTTTTTCTTTTTTCTTTTTACTTGTGGACTATTGTTGGAGGAATTTGTATGCTCAGTGACGTGTGAAGTAAACGTATTTTCTCACCGTTTTTACTTTTTGGGCTAATCCTATTCCTGTTGGACAATCCATTGCTGATTCCAGTTCCTGTTGCAAAATGAATATATACTCGGTTTGTCAGCTTAAATGATCTCAAGCAACAACATAAATTAATACTCGGTTTCTATCAACTAAATGACCTCACGTGACCACATAAATGAATAAAGCTGAAAATGCACACTATACCCGGTTTGTCAGCTAAAAAACCACATAAATGAATAAGCTGAGAAGTGCGCATTATACCAGTTTATTTAACTATATGATCTTCAATTCATCATACTAAACGGGAGAAAAAGTGCCTCAGCCCCGAGGCTTTATTCTATTCTGATTTCAGTGACCATATAAACTAATTCAAAAAAGAAGAAGAAGAAACGTTACAGGCTCAAACCTCAATACACAAACAGCATCTAGGAATCCTACAAAGTTGTATCAGTACACAGTACACGCTAAACGCTCGTGAAACAAGAAAGGGGCATTTGCTTCTTCAAGATGAAGCAACACATCAACTAATGAGCAGAAGTAGCCTATGACAGAATTACATGCCTCAAAGTAGGCAAATCCAAAACTACTCCAAACTCCCTGTACACTCAGCAGGTAAAATTGCTCACATTCTGGGGTTGCCAATTCTCTCTTACAAGCAGTTTTGTCACACCTTATTTTATCATCATGGTGAATTATGTCGACGAGATCAGATC
>DXKC01000502.1:0-25930 GCA_031170775.1 Cymbopogon citratus
TCCGTCTCCGCGGCGGCGTCGCCAACGTTGTGGACGAAGTAGTCAAGCGTCTCCTCTGCATACCCGTGTTCGATCATGACCTCGATGAGCAAGGAGCCACAGTGCGCAGCCATGGTGATACAATACTTCGGGCGGGCACTGTCAGGAAACGACTACGGCCGACGTCGCCGGAGGCTCTTGGAGGCTGAGGGAGACTTGGATCGGGTGCCCATTGCTGGTGCAGGCGGCGGCAAATGTCTTGCCGACGGCAGTGGTGCAAGAGGAACCATCGGCATTGATCTTGCAGTGCCACTCGAGAATCACCCAGCGTGGGTAGGCGGCCGAGGACGAACCGGAGCCAGAGGGAGATCGCGCCGTTTGGACTTCCATAGGCGCCGGCGCCGCCGTCACCGCTGGACGTTTCTTTTCGTAATATAATCTTTATGTATATGCTGTTTCCGAGTTACATATGGCTTTGACTAGGTCCATCTCCCGTGGCAGTGAACTATACAGCTAACCATATTTAGTGCCTGATTTTTTTTAATGAAAGAAAGCTATTATATAAGACTAGCAAATATGCCCGTTGCTACACAAAAAAAAAATGGGAATTGCTATCTGTCACACGTGTGTTTTCTTGGGAAGCAGCACACGAATTTCTCCTCCGTGCGATGATGATCTAGGGCTGGCAGCGGTGTGTTCTGTTTCCACCGGCATGGCCCTTCGTTCTGTGGCAGACAGGTGGGTCCCACAGGGAGTGGTACTGTTTGAGTTGTCGTGGCCGAATGTGCCCCCATTCTACTCATTCATTTCTGCCCCCGTCTTCCTCACATTGCATTTCTGTCTCCTCCCCCGTTCGCTTTTTCTCTTCCTCCCAACCCGCCCCAAGGTAATTTCATCGTCGGCGGTGGCTAGGGTTCCGGCGAAGTCGTCCCGTCGCGGACTCACATGGTCGATTCGATTTCGTAGTTGTGTTGTAGGTTTATGTAGATCTGTATTGACTGAAGTTGTTTCTCCCTAGTGGTTCGAGAGGCGATTCGAGGGGTGACTTGGCCACTCTGTGCTCTCCCCGTCTCTCTTCGTCGCCGCTCTGTAGAGGCCACGCGTGCGGAGGAGAGGTAGGAGCCTTCTTCAGGTTCTCGTCGTCGGCGCTGCAATTGATGCCGAGGAGCCTATGGTAATCAGGACCCATCTCCCTGGGCAGCGGAGGAGATGGTGGCGTGTTCCTGTGGCCCTGATCTCCATGGGCACCGGAGGAAGATGCTGTGACGACTCCCTGTGGCGGCGGGCGGCGGACGCCGCGTGGGCGACGAGCCGACGGAGGAGGATGCGGTGGCATCTGCAGGAGGCCATTCGCTTTGGATTGTAAGAGCAGCTGTGTTGTTTCCTCTCTTGCTATCGGATACAGGAGGCTGCTGCCCGGTGCTTCCAGAACATGGAGTACTGAGTTTGGTCAGTTTGGTATGTTCGTTCGCCTCCCTCATCCCGTCTTTGTGATCGTCATTTATTATCTGATTGATGTAGATTTGGGGGAATTTGGTTTGTGGATGTGGATTTGGTTGCATCTCTCTCTGCTCTCTGACTGTGGATTTGGTTTGTGGCTGTGGATATGCATGTTCTGCTAGATTAACCTTTTGTGCTGCCTCTGCTCTCTGAACTCTGATTGGGAATCATGTACTATGTTGTAGGCTCTAGCTGACCATTTTCTTCCTCCTTGGGCTTTAGGTTCTGCTAACCATATAGATCAGGCAACATAATACAGGACTACAAAGCACTCACTCAGAGTTCAGAAGTGAAGTAGGATAGGTTGTTAATTCGGCTACTGTAAATTTGATTCCATTGTTGTTTCCAGTTTGTCTAAATTGCCTAGTGCAGCTGAATGGCTACTTTTAGCTAGATGGCCTATGGATATGATAGCTATTTTCTTGCTTTATAGGCATGGGGTACTCTAGACCTGTGATTGAATTTGCCACATGATTCAGCCTGGAGCCATGTAGTTTGATAACTGAATCCATATTGAGCTTCTTCCCTGCAGTGGCATCATATTTGAGCTTATATCATAGCCCATTGGCCTATCCTGATGAATTGTTGTTTGTCAGGCATATGTTGTGCTAAAATAGTTGGTAAATACCATTTTGTTTGCTGTCATGTAACTTAAATGTGTGTACTAGTTAGAACATGATAGTGTGATAGTGTAATATATCAACGTCAGCAAAGCGAAGTTAGCAGTAGAGACCGACCGTCTCGCCTGGATGAAATCAAGTATACAAGTTGTTATTAGGAATAGATTTGATCGGCAACATCACTGTCTCATTCTTATTTTCTTATCCTGTGGATTTGTTTGTCTAATCAGCAAGTAATAGAATTCTTCTAGTAAAGGCCACTGCCAATTTATCAAACTGCTAGCAGTAACTGTTATATATATATTATATATATATATTTTAAAAAACTAGGGGTACCTATTTTACTGCTCTGAATTGTCTAAGCAGAGGATTTTGTTTTCACCTCTCTGCTATGTCTTTTTCTACTGGGTGCACCAATCTTTAGAGCACAGACAAAAAAGCCCATTTGGCGGCTGGATAAACTTTTTTAATCACATTATTAGCATCTTCTTCTACGTTGCAATCTGTTGTAGAAATTGTGTGCTGCAATCAGAGATAAAATGTATTTGTGAGGACAGACAATTTACTTCTGTTTTTAGGATACGTGTTGCTTCTCGATCTTTGATTTCTCTATCTAGTGGTAGAGGACATTATTGATCATTTCAAGATAACCTAGATGTGCAGTATATTAACTAAATTCATATTTTACGATAGTGCTTAACAGGGATCGGGCTAGTTTATTTAGTACATGCTTGCCTTTACTGAATTTTTCATCTGATGCTACTCGACAGTGACTAATGTCCACATGATCAAACTGTCAACAACTATGAGTTTCTGAATTTTAATTAGTCAACAGTGTCCACTGATGACTAAAATTGTTGTGTGCGTTGTGATCCATGCCAATTGTGCCTTTATCTTTCTTATTATAGCTGCAACTGTAAGAGCAAGCATGCTGCATGCAGGATAGGAGGAAGAAAAAGGCAGGTGTCCACCCCTAGTGCAGTTCTCAGTTCTCACTGAACAACCAGCACCACACCAGCCCGATCTTTTCTCTAGCCTGAATGAGCACATATCAGGATTAGGTCAGCTGCAGGCATGATCTCTAGTTGTTTTTGTAATTTTGAAACTATTAATAGATAATTTTCTCAGGTTGTAATGTATTAGGTACTAGCTACTATGCCATTGCAAATTTCTTAGTGTGTTAATGCATCCGTGATAACGTTCTTGTAACTTTTCCTATCCAGGTTGTAAATTTTGATTCGTGGCCTTTTCTTTGGTGCATAGTAGTCAGTTGTGATTTGTGCTAACATATTTTTCCTTTTTGTCCTCTGTCCTCTTAACATATTTTTCCTTTTTGTCCTCTGTCCTCTTACTTTTGCTCTTGTTCTATTGCTCTAAGCAGGTGGCTTCCATTCCATCCTAATCCGAGTGCAACTAGGACTGGGTGTTTGTGGTAATCTATGCCGATTTGTGAGGAAAGCCTGATTGGATCGTGTGCCTATGTTTTGTGTAGGTAATATTGCTCTGTTGATGTAAACATTTTTATTCCACCCTCTGCTTTCCCCTTGTTCTAGCTTTACATTTTTTTTCAAACCTGCTGCACATCTATGGGCTGCGAATACTCCAAATAGCTAAGAGTTGATGCTTGCATAAAATTATTTGAACAATTCAAATCTTATGAGGGCCTCTACTTTTTCTTGTCATCTAAAATATGTTTTATTCTACTAACTACAGTACCATTCCTTGCTATATACCACTGAAATATGTGATCCTATTTTTCTACTACATAGTTGTTGAAGTGACCAAACAAATAAAAGATTCCATTACATAATTGCAGTTAGAAATAATATAAATTGCAAGTCTCGGACATTGCAATTGTAGTTGTGAGCATATGCAATATGTTGCTGGCCATTTGTCTCATTTTATTCTTTTCTTGCTAGCCGGTCTAAGTGACTGCTGGTTATTGTAACTGTCACAAGTCGAATAGCCAAAAGAAACTTCAATGCTTTGCATGAGTACTACTAGTTGGCAAAGTGAATAAACATGTGGAGATATATTGCATATGCTCCTTCATAGAAACTTCTTTTTAGTTTTTTTCCCATAGGGTACGTTAGAGGGCTGCATGTATCTATTTGCACGCTGTGAGTCTGTGACAATGAACCAGCTCCTTCATAGAAAAATTGTCTGTTAAGATTTGTGGTAGCACATATTGAACTTTGTTAATTGTGATTGTGCCAACACACACCTCTTATGTCCTTTTCCTTTCATAGAAAAATTGTCTTTTGTGATTTGTGCTAACACATCTGGAAATCTATTAATTTTGTGATTTGTGTCAACACACAGCTCTTATTTTGTCCTTGTCCTTTCATAGAAAAAATTGTTTCCTGTAATTTGTGCTAAGACATCTTGAAATCTGTTATTTGTGATCTGTGGCAACAGACTCCACATTCTCTGCTCCTCCTCCCTTCAAATATTTTCTCTTTTATGTGGGTTAGGCCATTTTCCATCCTTTGCACAATTAGGATTTTACCTGCAATGTATTTTACTTAGCTCATGATGCAACATCGGACTCTAAAATGCAGGTCAGGTTTGAAGGGCTAATTGACTTTTGTTGGCTCTGTGAGTGTGAGAATCCAGTCCATAGGTGACCTTGACATACTATTCTGTTCCTCACTCCTTAGCTACCATATACCATAACCGCTGGCATCTTTTTCTTGTCTATTCTGTCATTGTGCTTGTTTCGATCTGGGGGGATAGTTTTGTCTATTGTCTTTCTATAGAAAAAAGATTGTCCCTCTATAATTGTGCTTGTTTCAATCTAGGTGGATAATTTTGTCTATTGTCCTTCCATAGAAAAAAGATTGTCCCTCTGTAATTGTGCTTGTTTCGATCTGGGAGGATATAAAATTACAGAATACATGCATCAATAAGCAGTTTGTTGGACTTGATTGTTATACTCCCCCCTCAAAACTGAATTCTACAGAGTATGAAATGGGTACAAATAGCTATGATGATTGGATTAGTATAAAGAAGGTAATCATATCCGGTTCTGTTTTTATAAACTGATCCATTCCTCCCTATATATATACATGTACATCATTTCTCTCTACCTAGCACTTTCAGTACATAGTTACTACAACTCCTGTCAAGAAAATAGTAGCTGATGAGCAATCGCCAACTTTGACTTGTCAGATTTCAAAACATAGTGCATCGTAGGAGCACAACCTTCAGCCTTTAGGTCTGGCCTGGTCCTTTCAACCCAAAACGAAAAGACTCGCTCCTTCCTTGGCCCAATCCCAACGCCCTCCTCACTGTGCAAGCTCATGTTCATGCAAAAAATTATGATTTGTGCAGGCACACATCACATAGAAAATAATTGTATATCTGTTTTCTGTTATTTTGTTTGATTGAGGAAAACTTCTTTATGTTTTCCTTGCATAGAATATAATTGTGTATCTGTTCTCTGTTTTTTTGCTTGATTGAGGAAAACTTCTTTATATATTCCTTGCATAGAAAATAATTGTGTCTCTGTTATCTGTTATTTTGCTTGATTGAGGAAAATTTCTTTATATTTTCCTTGCATAGAATATAATTGTGTATCTGTTATCTGGTATTTTGTTTGATTGAGGAGAACTTCTTTATATATTCCTTGCATAGAAAATAATTGTATATCTGTACTCTGTTATTTTGCTTGGTTTAGGAAAACTCTTATATATTTTCCTTGCATAGAAAATAATTGTATATCTGTTTTCTGTTATTTTGTTTGATTGAGAAAAACTTCTTTATGTTTTTCTTGTATAGAAAATAATTGTATATCTGTACTCTGTTATTTTGCTTGGTTTAGGAAAACTCTTTTATATTTTCCTTGCATAGAAAATAATTGTATATCTGTTTTCTGTTATTTTGTTTGATTGAGAAAAACTTCTTTATGTTTTCCTTGTATAGAAAATAATTGTATATCTGTACTCTGTTATTTTGCTTGGTTTAGAAAAACTCTTTTATATTTTTCTTGCATAGAAAATAATTGTATATCTGTTTTCTGTTATTTTGTTTGATTGAGGAAAACTTCTTTATGTTTTCCTTGCATAGAATATAATTGTGTATCTGTTCTCTGTTCTTTTGTTTGATTGAGGTAAATTTCTTTATATTTTCCTTGCATAGAAAATAATTGTATCTCTGTTTTCTTTGATTTTGTTGGATTGAGGACAACATTTTTATATTTTCGTTGCACATAAAATAATTGTATCTCTGTATTATGTTGTTTTGTTTGATTGATGAAAACATTTTTCATATTTGCCTTGCATAGAAAATCATTCTATGTCCTTTTTTCTGTGATCTATGATTTTGTTTCTCCTACTCGTCTGTTTTAATTTTGTTTGTTTGATCAGCTAATTGTCATTTGTCATATTTTATTTTGTTTTGATTTCCTCATGTTCATTTATATATTTTTTAAAAATGGGCCTATGATGTGAACTAATGTTAATTATTGAGGGCTCACTGCCTTCTGGCTATCTGTCACTTGTGTGTTTCTGTTCTTGCCTGCACCTGATTTTTTTGTCTCATCCATCGTGCGATGGACGCCTGACGGAAGTTGCCGTTTCATTTTGCGGATCTGACTGTTTCGGCACTCATTTAGTTTCACTGTTTGAAGTTTTTGGGACTTTTGAACTGGTAGCCAAGGAGTCGCTTCCTCTTGCATTGTCCTGTATCTTTATGGGCGACCATGTCATTCTTCCTGTTCTTTGTACCTCTCAATTCTCTTGCATTTGTAGGTTGCAGCTTTGCAGCAAGCACGACAAGTGAGAGACATGGTAGCTTGGGCCTTCCTGACATTTCTTGTGAGGTGCATTTCTGCTTTGTGTTGAAAATTAGGATGAGATAACCATTAACTATCATTTTATTTTGCCACCCTGTATTCGGTAGCTTTAGCAGTAGTAGTATGAGTTACAGTAGCATTAGTACTGAGAATAAGGAAGCTTTCTTTTCCCTTGAGAGCATTTGTTAAGCATGTCAATTTTTGGCTCTCATTGTGCATCATCAAGTAGTCATGTTTTTCATGTGATCTTGGTTCTTTGTTTGACCGTGAGGACAATGGTGGGGACGAGATGAAGGAAGCTGCTGCCCCAAAAGAATTTGTAGAGAGGTCAGTACTGCAAGATCTGTTGATACACAATTGCCCAGCATCTAGTCTGTGCCTATTAATTTAGTGATATTTGGGGCAGGGGCACAGGATGACCAGCGCCATCTAGATCCGTTACTCAGAGCACCACAACGTCCTTTATCTTTTTGACGTGGTTGGTCAGCTGCTCTCTCTGCCTCTCTCTCTCTATGCATATTGGTCCTTGTATTTTGTGTGGCTTTTAGTGAATATGAAGTTGCTTCAGCAGTTCAACATTAATTTTTGAGTTGGATAATTTTGTGACTTGCAAACTACATTAGAATTCTATTGAACTGTGAATTTATCCTATTCCTTCTGTATGGGCTATTTTGTTATGGTCGTATGTGCATTGTGCAGGACGTTTGTTGATTGTATTGCGAGGGGCACGAGCAGCTGTTTTTGACATCTCAACTATAGAAGTAGCAGTGCAGATTGAAGATGCAACTTGAGGTTGTCCTTAGTATCTTTGCTTGGCTTGTCAACTAGTATGTGTAGTGTCATGTAGTCTTTGCTTGCCTTGTGATTTTGACGTGTGTTGCATATACTTCCTTCTCTTTATTGCACATTCATAAGTAGTAAATTGCAAAATTTAATTTCTGCAATTATGGTGCTAAACATGTGCAATATCTAGTCGTCATGATGAATAATATGTAGTTGTGAATTTTGTTTCACCTGTACACTCAATAGGACACAAAGGGCAGTACAAAGAAAAATTGAGCTTGTTACATGCTTCTGATTACCGAAATTAAAGTGGCACTAAAATTTTGCTTGTATCCGCTGATCATCACGAATTGCTGCATGTTTTTTATCACCGCGCCCTCAGCTTGTGCCTTCTGTATCTTTGCTCTTTGCGGCTTCACTGGAGAGCCTACAAAACAATATTTCTCAGTTTCTATTTTGGATTCGAAAACTATTTGGATACAAAACAATCTATTTGACATTTTTTTCAATCTCAGCATTGATTTGTTCACCTTCTTGTATCTGTAGGATTTGAAGGGCCGGCATCAGATCCAATGAGTATTCCTGCAGGGAAATTGTTGTTCCTACTGTGCTCATTTCTGTCATTGTAGTTAATCTCTGATGGATTTGTGAACATAGATTTGCAAATGCATAATGTCCAGTCTACATCTATTTGAACAGATATATTTATTCACATATGTCTAGTTGCACTAGGTAAATGATTGTTTTGAAGTAACTAGTGCCTGGCTAGTTTGGTACATTAATTATTTACATTCATGCTGATTCTTAGTTTTAGTATCATACTTTCTCCAGTGTCAATTCTGTCTCAATTCGTTACCAAGTTGGTGTTTATTGCATAGGTTTTTTTTTGTTTTCTGGGCTCATGGGCCTGCCACTTGATAATATGAGCATTTATCTCCTCAGGCTGCTGGGCTCACTTGCACAATTACAACTAAAACATATCAGAATTACAACAAATAGCCACGACAGAATTTGTGTGTTGCTAAGTTACAAAACACACAGTTTCCCTCCTACAAAGAATTTGTGTGCTACTTAAGCAAAAAACACACGATTTTTCCTTTGTGTGGTGGGAGCTGTCTATTAGCTAGGCTGCCCAAATTCATGTGCTAGGATCCAAAAAAACACATGGTTTTTTGAGTGGGTGGAATCCATGTGTTTTCTCTCTAAAAAACACCCATGTGCTGGTTGTGTACAAAACACACAAGTGTTCAATAGACAGGCCCAAAAAAAATTAGTAACATATCATAATCCAATAAGTAATTGGACATGTTTTTGTAATGAATAAACAATTAAACATGGTCTGAGTCCTTTTTTAATTACTCTTCATTGCTGCTCAAAGATCTCTTGCACATATAATCTACATTTCACAATATTCATGTATAGACAATCAAGTAAAATGTGTGAACGAAACATATAAAATTGGAGGGTGGAGGACATTTAACATAATTTGTGTTTGTCTTCATCTACACTTTTACAAAATAAATAAATTCTTTTGAAAATAAACATCAACATCTTGTTAAACACTATATAAGGACTAATTTTATGGGATCATATAATGACCAAAAAAGTCATGGTTTATTTGTTCTTCATGTCAAGGTAAAAAAGAAAACACCTAACTAAATCAATTGTTCTTATGGACTAGTTTGTATTTTAATCATCAATGAAAAAAATGATTGAGTTAGCAAGAGTTGAAGTACGAAATAAAAATGTTAGAGACCAACTCCAAAAATATGTTCTATTGGGATCATACTCACTGTTTCCAAACCTTAACTATCCTTTCCTTTTGAAATTTCTATTTATCAATTCTTTTTTGGTTACCATATCGATTTAGTGTTTATAATGACATTTTTGTATAGGTGTATTTCAACGTATCGTTCCGGATTTTCTGTGCTATTTTAGAATTATTATTTTAGATTTATTTAATATATTCTAGCCTTCTCACTTATTATAAATAAAAATCCATGAAATTTAATTTTATTTAAAAACAAAAGAAATTATATAAGTATTTCTTGCCATTGGGCCGGATAGTAGATAGAAAAACAGAAGAAGAAAAGATGCCAATTCATGGCTTGGCCGCCGGTGGCACAAAAGGCCCATGTCATGTTTCAAGCCCAGCTGTAACGAAGGCTAAATTTCTACATCAAGAATCCTCAAGTTTCTCCAAATTAATTTAGATCTTTCCATCTTTTCTTTGTCTCTAGTATTTTTTCTTCCCAAACCCTGTATTTTTTATTTTCTTTTCCCTACTTCTAATCTACATAGAACCAGACTATGTACGACCGAGCGATAGATTTTTCACGGTAGAAAGAAATTTTCGTGTTTTATTATTAGGTATAGATTTGGCCTGACTGATACAAATATTTTAACATCTTATTATCCAAGAGTTTCCAAAATAAATTCCTGATCTTCGATTTTGGGAAATACTAAAAAAACACATCTCCTCCAACTTTCAACCCTAGCTCCTAATAACCTTTTTAGCACTTGGGAAAAAAAGTCCAACCCGACCAACTACAAGAACAAGCAGCAAGATGCAGCTGCCGGTTATGTTAAGACAACCGCGTCGGAAGACAGTTTTCAAGGGCGGTTGCCACGTGGTCTTTTATTTTATTCCAATATTCTTTCAAATAATGCGGATGGGAACGAACCATCCGGCCGTTTGAATTTAACTTGCCCTGGACTAACGTTAGTTTCGAGAGTTTTGAATCGATTCAATTTTCAAGGCCATCAGTTCACTATTACTGCCGCCGCCTTGACCTCCCAGTCACGTCACATCACCATTATTCCATACCTATCCAAATTCAAGGACTATCTGTTTGTTTCAAATTCAAAACACTGGGCGAAATTTGGAGGGGCTTTTTGGTCCTTCCGTCGGGAGCCGAGCCGTTTTGCCCACCGCTATATAAACCGCAGGTCCATTTTGACACATGGGGAAAAAGTCCAACCCAGCCAACTACGAGAAGAAGCAGCAAGATGCGGCGATCCACGACGATTCAGTTTGTTTTTGCTTTTCTACTTTTATATCGCTGTTGAATTTTGTGGTTTTCACCAGATTTTTGGGCCAATTCATAGATGTAATCCTCTCTTATAATAAAACTACAGAGCATTATATTCCTTTGCTATTAGTTTGTCAACGATCCATTCAGTTTGTGCTTGAATTGCAGTTCCTGTCTTTCATCGCGGAGGTGTTTCTGCTCCTTTCCATCTCGGTCCCACTTCGCTCCGGTTCATTCCTCTCACAAGTTTGACCGATGAAATTGCCCATTCAATCCCAAATTTGTACAGTTCACTAGATTCCTTTATATCAATATTCAGGGTCCTGTGGCCTAGGAATCAACCACTTGTTTTCACATCCCAATCTAACTATACTACTCTTTCAGCTAACCAAAATTGCACAATATATCTAATATTTGCACTTCTTCTTTCTAGAACGCCATATATATACTGAAATGTTTACTTGTATACCCGTGAAATGTAATTGAGCCAGCGGATGCAAGTTATATTTGAATTCAATGGTACAGCTACAATTCTCTTGACTGTTGTTGACAAATGACTATTGGCAGTAGGAAACAGTAATATTTACCGAAACTGGAAGTACTTGGAACTTTACGGTGTTTTTAAATTTCAGCAGGTTGTTCCAAATAAACCATTGTATATTTAGACATGCTTGACTGTACTATATTTAATATGTTAGGACTGTGATCCATATATAGATTTTTAAACAATATTGTAGCACATGTGTTTGTGCGTTACAACAGAACATAAGGAATATAATAAATCAGCACAGTCAAGAAACCCTGGCCGTCCCCTCCACCAATGCGGCACTACTCTCGACGATCACAAGAGGATGCCTGAAGTCATCATTCACAAACTCAACTGCTGCAGCTTAACCGCAAGATTAAGTCATAGAGACACGCCAAGAAATCATCAAGAACCATTAGAAAAAGGAATTGCACTTCACAACACTTCAAAAAAATTTGCAATCGGAGTTCATAGCTTGTTTAACCAGACGTATATACATAATAACAACAGAACTAGAATTATATGCAGAATAAAACGAAGGTAACTTTAATCAACCAACGCTTCAACATCAGATAAATCAGCACAATCCAAAATAAATCCTAGAGGGCACACAGTGTCGTACCCTTACTCTCACAAAAGCATTATAGCATAAAATTCTTGATTCCCAACGCATGCGACTTGCACAAGCAGGAATAGAAATATTGGCTGTCACTATCCTCTGGTTAGCAATCAACTACGAAGCTGGCAACTCACAAGCCAGCAAGTAAACCTCTGTTAGATCTTCGGCCCTATTTATGAACGAAACTGACTCTACTTCCTCATTCAGGCTGATATGAACTACAAAAGAAGGCCCTCATCTTTAGCGTGGATATCGTAGGTATAAATGAAAGAAACAGGAATCAGGAAGTTGTTTCTTTCTCTCGATAAGCAGAGGGGAGAGCATGCCCTGTCTCAGGCAGTATATCAGTCGTTAACGATCTTACCAGGACACATCCAATTGAAACTAGAATCCCAAGCTCTTTGGAAGAAGCTCCAAATAGACTTTATTTCAGAGCGGGTGCCCTTTGGGCCCTCAAATGTGTTAAATAAAGGCTATACCTCTGCTTAGAAAAACTGGAGTTTCAGGCACCCTCGTGGGAGACATTCGATGTTGTCAACCGGCCTTAAAATGCTCATAAACTGCTCTTCCCCCTTTGACTTAGTTTTCGCTCTCCTCTGTTTCTAGTAGACTAAGCCTGATCCTACTTGCATCCAACAGGTCTAGTATTCTTTTATTTTTTGTCTGAGGGAACGTGGTAGCCCTGATCTAGCTAAGACTTTAGATTCCATTCTATTTCATTCTGCTCTTGTTATGAGGAAATCGGTGAGGCGAGGCTAAGACAAGATGTGGGACTTCCCGCGCTAAGTTGTTCCAATCTTTGTACATAACCGCCTTGATCTCCATCAGCAGCCAGTCCTTCCTCAAATTCTTTGGCAGTCTTAAGAGAGATCTGTCAACAATGGATCGCAAGCCCAAAGAAACAAGCCCAAAAGAGGAGCTGGGCCAGTTGGCGACGCCGAACCAGATGAAGCGATTCAGCCCAAGCGCGTCTCCAAGCCCAATCCAAGGTTCGCGGGACCCACATGGCAGAAGTAACAAGACTACCGATCTGTTAAAGAGGAGAGGAGGAGCATCGTGGAGAACAAATTGGGAATAGAACTCAATTTAGGCCGGCTGCGTTCGGAGATTGGCGGGGAGCATTTTGCTCGCCTGATGTACCAGTTCTATTACCTCGCTACAGATTCTTGTTAAACTCTAGTTAAACTCCCAATTACATTCATAGTTCCGCATATTGCCTAGTTAGCTGTTCACAATTGGTATCAGATTCGTTGCAATCCTCGACGCGTCACCGGTCGGCGCTGGAGCCGCCGCCCGTGGAGTTCGTCGATCTGGCTTCATCGCCGGATTTTGTTCTTCGACCTCAGTACCAGAGTCGTGATCGGCAGCAGTTGCAATCCATGGAGGGCCAGATCCAGGATCTCTCTGCTTTCCTGAAGGGGATGCAAGCTCGCCTCGACCATCAACACGGCGAAGTTCAAGCTACACTTCAGGTGAACACTTCCGTCCTTCGCGAGCTCTCAGATTGGAAACCGAAAGTCCAAGCCGATGTCGACAAGTTGCAAACCGAGTTTCGAGATCTCACATCGAGGTTCGACAGTCTCAAGCTGAAGCAGTAGGAGTCTGCAAATCCTGCTTACAAGGTGTTCGATATTGAAGAAATTGATCTCACTGGGGCGACTCTAGCGAATGCATCAGGTCATGGAGTGGTTACTACCTATTTCCTTCCTCCTGCAGCAGGTGAGAAATCCCCACGCAATTTCCCATCTGTGACTTATGCTTGTGGATCCAGTATTCCTACTGCTTTACCGTTCCAATTTACTCATGCTATTCCACCTCTTGAGTTCCCTGAGTTCGATGGTACTAGCCCAAAGTTGTGGATCAAAAATAGTGAGATTTATTTTGATGTTTATGCTGTCCCTGATTCTGTTAAGTCCAAATTGGGTGCCTTACGGTTTGTGGGAAATGCTGCATTCTGGAAACAGTCACTCGATTATGTTATTGAGGAAGTGCCATGGTCAGATCTGTGCAAAGCCATTATTGAAAGATTTGATAGAGCTCAGCATAATGCATTACTTGTCAGTTCTTCAGAATCAAGCAAACTGATGATGTTGCTGATTACATTGAGAGGTTTGATCATTTAGTGCATCAAATTCTGGCTCATGACCCTAAATTCAGTGCTGCTACTATTACTAACCATTTTATTGATGGCCTGAAAGATGAAATCAGAGCAGTGGTCTTGGTTCACAACCCTAGTAATTTAGATACTGCTGCATCTATTGCTCTGCTCCAGGAAGAAACCAGTAAGGATGTCTCTCGAAAAGACTTCAATAAGCATGATATGCATCACAGTTTTAAGAGTTCACACAATGGAGGTTATTCCTCTTACACTAAAGGTGAAACTTCTTCATCCAGTCACTCTAAGAAGACTCCTGATAGTGCAAAACAGTCTAACAATGAAGACAAAAGCAGCAACTCTTATGAATTACAGAAAAGCTAAAAGCCTCTGTTACAAGTGAGGCATGAAATGGAGCCCTGGCCACAAATGTGCCAGTTCTGTTCCTCTTCATATGGTGGAAGAATTGTGGCAGATTATGTGTGGTGAAGACACTCCTGAGCCAATATCCTCTACTCCTGACGATGAGGATGATTTTGGAGAAGATTTTATGTCAATATCTCTTGATGCAGCTCAAGGTACTGATTCTTGTTCCACTGTCAGAATGATTGGTGAACTTGGTGGTATAGAAGCTATTATACTTGTCGATTCCGGTAGCACCAATAGTTTCATAAGTGAATCACTAGCATCTAGGTGGCGTGAATGGACAGCTCTACCTATGGCTCTACAGGTTAGAGTAGCTAATGGTCAGACTTTAGCTTGTACACACCAAATTGAAACTTGCCCTGTGTGGATCAGTGGCCATGCCTTTAAGATAACACTTAAGGTTTTGCCTCTTCAGTGTTATGATATGATTTTGGTTATGGATTGGTTAATGCAACATAATCCAAAGGATGTGGATTGGGTGGCTAAATGGATGTCCTTTGATTATTTGGGCAGCAGGATTTATCTTCAGGGTATCTCACCTAAGACAGTTCATTGTGAGTGGGTTACCAAGAAAGAACTGTCTGCTTTGGAACAATAGGACAAACTCTGGTGTATCCTTGAACTACAGGCTATGTCCACATCAGTTCAGTTGCCAGAAGATATACAAACAATAGTGGACCAATATTCTGAGTTGTTCCTTCCACCTAGTGGTCTACCACCCAAAAGATCTTCTGCTCACACTATACCACTGATTCCTGGTGCTAAACCATTCAGACTTAGACCATATAGATATAACTTAGCATAGAAAGATGAGATTGAAGCTCAAGTTAAACAACTCTTAGCAAATGGCTGGGTCAGAGAAAGCAATAGCCCCTATGATTCTCCTGTGTTGCTTGTAAAGAAGAAAACAGGAGACTGGAGACTTTGTGTTGATTACAGAAAACTCAATGCTATGACAGTCAAGAATAAGTTTTCTTTGCCTGTCATTGATGAACTACTTGATGAACTTGTAGGAGCACAATGGCTCACTACACTTGATATTTCCTCAGGTTAATTTTCACCAAATCCTATTAGCTAAGGAGGATATACCCAAAACAGCATTTCAAACTCATAATGGCCACTATGAATACAGTGTGATGCCGTATGGTGTTACTGGTGGTCCTGCTACTTTTCAACATGAAATGAACACAGTCCTGGCTCCAGTCCTCAGAAAGTCAACTGTGGTGTTTATTGATGATATTTTGATTTATAGCAAAACTTGGGATGAGCATCTTATTCATATTCAGCAAGTCTTCACCCTGCTACAGAAACATCAATTCAAACTCAAGCTCAGTAAGTGCTCATTTGCCAAACAAGAGCTCTCTTACCTTGGTCATGTGATCAGTCGACAAGGTGTGGCTACAGATCCTAGTAAGGTATCTATCATTCAAGATTGGCCTACTCCAACAAATGTCAAAGAAGTCAGAAGTTTCCTAGTTTAGCTGGCTATTACAGGAAGTTTGTCAGAAATTTTGGCATAATCTCCAGACCCCTCATTGACTTACTCAAGAACGGATCAGTGTTTGTATTGGCTCAACCATAGGAAGATTCCTTTCAAGCACTGAAACTGGCTCTAACTTCAACACCAGTGTTAGCCTTACCAGATTTGGAGCAGTCATTTGTTGTGGAAACAGATGCTTCAGACAAAGGAATTGGTGCAGTTCTACAGCAAAATGGTCACCCCATTGCATTTATGAGTAAAGCTTTGGGTACCAGAAATCAAGCCTTGTCAACTTAAGAGAAAGAGTGCCTAGCAATTTTGATGGCAGTGGACCACTGGAGGTCTTATTTGCAACATAGTGAATTTGTTCTCAGGACTGATCAAAAGAGTTTAGTCCATCTTGATGATCAAAGATTAACTACACCCTGGCAGCATAAAGCTTTGACAAAGTTGATGGGTCTAAGATACAAGATTTGTTACAAGAAAGTTGTAGACAACAGAGTGGCTGATGCACTCTCCAGAGTTCCCCCACACCATCTCAAGTGGTTCCAGCTATCTCTCAACTTCAATCTGCCTGGTTAAGGATTTGGTAGATGCTTATCAGTCTGATCCTGCTACTGTCAAAATTTTGGCTAACTTAGCAGTTCAAGGCTCCTTTGGTCAGTTCACCTTGCATCAGGGCATCATTAAATATAGAGGCTGCATTTGGGTGGGGAATATTACATCTATACAACTCAAGATCATCCAAGCTCTTCGTTCCAGTCCTCTAGGTGGTCACAGTGGTTTTCCTATAACTTACAAGAGGATTCATGCACTGTTTGCCTGGCCTAATCTCAAGTCTATGGTGAAAAAGTTTGTTGCACATTGTCAAGTTTGTCAACAAGCTAAACCAGAAAGGGTCAAGTATACAGGTTTGCTACAACCACTTCCTGTCCCTGAGTTTGCTTGGCAAGTTGTGAGTTTGGATTTCATTGAGGGTTTACCAGTATCTCACCACTTTGATAGTATTTTGGTAGTGGTGGATAAATTCTCCAAATATGCTCATTTTATACCACTCAAACATCCTTTTACTGCATTTCAAGTAGCACTGGCCTACATTGATAATGTGTTCAAATTACATGGGTTTCCTAAGACTATGGTTTCTGATAGAGATAAGGTGTTCACTAGCAACATTTGGCAACAAATCTTTAAGATCACTAAACTGAGTTGAGAATGAGCACAGCATACCATCCTCAGTCTGATGGCCAAACTGAACGTGTTAATCAATGTTTGGAAGCTTATTTAAGGTGCTTTGTGCATGCTTGTCCCAATCAATGGAAGCAGTGGTTGTCTTTAGCTGAGTTTTGGTACAACAGCAGCTATCACACTTCCTTGAATACCACTCCTTTTAATTTGAGATTCTCTATGGTCAGCACCCCAGGCATTTGGGCATCGACATAGTAGACTCTTGTGCAATACCTGATCTTCAAGTGTGGCTCAAACAGAGAAGTGTTATGGTCAAATTATTGCAACAACAACTACTCCGTGCACAGCAACGTCAGAAAACTCAGGCTGACAAGAACAGAAGTGAAAGACAGTTTGAAGTGGGGGACTTTGTATACCTCAAACTACAGCCCTATGTTCAAACTTCAGTAGCTACTCAAGCCAATCATAAACTGTCCTTTAAGTACTTTGGTCCCTATGAAATTCTAGCGAAAGTCGGCACTGTTGCTTACAAACTGTTGCTGCCAGCAAGCACTTCTGTTCATCCAGTATGTCACGTCTCTCAGTTGAAGAAAGCTCTGCCGCCATTGACCTAGGTGTCTCCTGAACTGTCCTCCTCTATTACTACTGATGCTTTGAGATTTCCTGTGAAGGTGTTACAACGCCGAAGGTGTTACAACGCCGTCTGAAATCATGCAATGATCGACTGGTGGCTGAAGTGCTCATTCAGTGGTCATCTTGGCCACCAACAATGGCCACCTGGGAACTGGAAGAAGAGTTGAAGGTGCAGTTTCCTGCTGCGCCGGCTTGGGGACAAGCCAGTTCTCAAGGGGGAGGAATGTCAACAATGGATCGCAAGCCCAAAGAAACAAGCCCAAAAGAGGAGCTGGGCCAGTTGGCGACACCGGACCAGATGAAGCGATTCAGCCCAAGCGCGTCTCCAAGCCCAATCCAAGGTTCGCGGGACCCACATGGCAGAAGTAACAAGACTACCGATCTGTTAAAGAGGAGAGGAGGAGCATCACGGAGAACAAGTTGGGAATAAAACTCAGTTTAGGCTGGCTGCGTCTGGAGATTGGCAGGGAGCATTTTGCTCGCCTGATGTACCAGTTCTATTACCTCGCTATAGATTCTTGTTAAACTCCAGTTAAACTCCCAATTACATTCATAGTTCCGCATATTGCCTAGTTAGCTGTTCACAAGATCTGACCCGGCAGCCATTACTGTCATTGCTAAGAATGAGATACGACTTTAGCATATCATCATTGGCCAATCCATATCTAGGTATCTCTCAAATTGCTGCTAGTATCTCATCCGATGATGCATGCGCAGCGGTCTCCGCAACAGACTTGCAAGAAGATTGCAGCATCGAATTCATGTCATCGTCGTCATCTCTTTTCTTCTCATTGTCCGTCTGGGCAGTATAACTTTGGCCCGTCGGCGTCGATGTACCATCATCGCCGCCGCTACTACAAGTTTGATAATGATTCAAGTAATAGGATACATTACTGGTCACTAGATCACGTCGAGAGTACCAATCTGGGTGGCAGGAGACTGATCGTATTGTCTTGCTCCTCATATCCACCATTACTAATACTAGCCATAGCGTCTTGTCGCCACCATGTTTGACATAGTAAACCTCGCACAAGGAGCAGCAGATGACATGGGGTTCGTACATGCTCACGATCGGGAACCCGAGTGGGACGCGTCGGAGGCCTTTGTAGGTATCGAGCGACCAGAGCTCGGTGGCGTCGACCATGCCGTCCATCACCCACTCCATGGCAATGCCGTCCTCCATCCTCAGCGTCCATGTGTTGATGGTGTAGGCGTGATGAGAACGCTGGCAGTTAGATTTACCGGCGCCGCCGCAACAGCAGCTGGGGAAGATGTTGACCAACCTGATGAACGTGCCGCCGCCGCCGCTGGCGGCCGTCGTGGCCCAGACTCTCCGGTCGAAACAAGGAGAGGGAAGCATGGGGAGCGGCACGTAATGCAGCCAGGGCTCGGGCTCTCCTCCATCACGTCGCAGAACAAGACGCCGCCGCCGTCGGAGACGTCAGCCCAGCACAGCGTCGCGCCGCCGACGGGGCAGACGCTGCTGGTGTTCCACGGTGAAGGCAGTTCCGGAAGTTCATCGTTACCATGCCAAACTCGCGGACGCTTCACGGTCCACTCACCGGACGAGAACAACAAGAGCTCGGCCACCTGATCCGTCCTTGCTGTGTCCTTGTCGTTGATCACCGCCTCCATCTGGAGCTCTGCCACGACGACCTCGTCGTCCTCACCCTGGCGGCAGCAGCGGCGCAGGATGCCGGCGCAATGATTACTCAGCACGCGATTCACTGAACCGCTGCGCCAACGGGGATATCTGCTGTCCTCGCTTTCTTCAGTGGGATAGTATGGAGGGAGCAGAAGCAACGACGGCGGCCGCGGAGGTTCCGCGGCGGCGTCGCCAGCGTCGTAGACGAAGTAGTCAAGCGTGGACTCGTCATACTTGACCCCGATGAGCAAGCAGCCGTCGTGCGCAGCAACGGTGATAGAATACTGCGGGCGCGGGCATTCACGGCGAGGAAGCTTGACGCGTACGGCCGATGTCGCTGGGGGCTCTTGGAGGCTGAGGGAGACTTGGATCGGGAGCCCATGGCTGGTGCGGGCGGCAGCCAATGTCTTAGCGACCGCCCTGGGGCAAGAGGTATCGTCATTGAGCTTGCAGTGCCGCTCGAGAATGACCCAGCGTGGGTAGACGGCCGACGACGAACCGGAGCCGGAGGGAGGCCGCGCCGTTTGGACTTCCATAGGCGCCGGCGCCGCCGGCGCTACCGCTGGAGGACGTTTCTTTTCTTAATTAATATAATCCTTTTTATTTTGGGATCGAATTCCCTAATATAATCCTTGTGTATTGTATCTGATTCCAAGTCAACATGGCTTTGGTTTACGAGAGTTTGACTAGGTCTCGCGTGGCAGAGAATTGTACAACAAACCTTATTTAGCATCCCTGAGTGTTCCCAAAATACACACCAAATTTTTTATTTTTTAAAAGATTCAAAACAAACAATCTTCAACGACTCTGAAATCTTTTAGTACTTGAAAAAATATAGGCCCATTGGGCCGAAAAAAATACACGATGTAGTCGTGGCCACACAATCATTTCCGCGGCCATGCCTAGACACGTATTTGATTAAAGCAGGTGCGGGCGTCAAGATTGACTCAACACCCAACACACCAGTAGGGTTTTGGACGTCCAAGAGGTTGCAAATCAACCTACACGTAGCAAGAGACGCAGCGTAACTGGCAAAACCAATCTAAAGACCGGCAGAGACGATGTAGAGCCAGTTTTTGGCTGAAAAGACTCCCGAACCACATCCGAAAAGATCAGTCAGGAGGAAGCACGTGGAGGGTCTCCTAGGACCAGCAAGGCCGCCTAGGAAGCCAACAAATCTCGTAGAGAAACTTGCCGGACAGCAGGATAGAAGGTTGAAAGATAGAAGATAGGGGTTTAGGGTTTGTTTTTGATCGATTGTTAGGTGGTACTTCAATATCGTGATCCTCTCATATATATAGAAAACAACCTCAGATTGCGATTCTCAAGTTTCTTACTCAAAACGGTTACCAAACCGATTTTCGTCAGTTTCTAGGGTAGAATCGGCCTAGCCGACTGAAGGAGTCGGCTTAGCCGATGACCCGGCCAGGCTGAGTCCATGCACCAGCCTAGCCAATTTAAATGCTGTTGCGACGCATCAAGTTGTCTTCCACTTGATCCATCCATCGTTTGGTCATGCCACTTGACATCAATCATGTCCAAGACACATATAACTTGTTCACAACGCCTTTTAATCTTCTTAGGACATTTTAGAGTGTCAACAGCAGGTAGAGGAACAATACCAGTTACCCACTCATTGTTAAGCGCCAAGGTTACCATATAGAAGGAGAACTAAAAACACAAAGAAAGAAAAACAACTAAAACAAGAATTTAGAGAAGTCAGATTACAATAAGCTTAAAGGCGGCCTCGACTCCCTAACCGCACAAGAACGCACTCGGCCGCTCAGCCCCAGTGCAAAGCAACATAATAGATTTCATGACAAGAACGCACTCGGCCGCATGCGTTATCTCAACGTGGGGATGAAGTCATCCCAGAATGCGTGGTGCTCAAAAAAGGTCCTTTTTTTGAGGAATCAGTAGGAGTAAACCCCCCCCCCAACCTAATCTTTTTCCTTTTATTTATTGATATTTATTGAAAGGTAAAACAAGGGTTACAAAAGTGTGCACAAGTAGTGCAAGAAAAGAAAAAACTTTTAGTGAGCTTGCAAAGCGCAAAAGAAAAAGAAAACAACTAAGGTCTACTCTCTAACCACGTTTTGAGGGCGCCGGCACGGCTAGCTTTGGCCTTCATACAAATCAGGCCAATTTCTTCCTTGAAGAATGCTTTCCAACGAGAAAGAGAGCAATTCTTTCCATCAAAGATTAGGCCATTTCTGCTGTTCCAAATCGCCCAACAGGTTGTGATCATGATCTCCCTGAAGATGCAACTTCCAAAGTTAAGTCGAGCACTTAAAATCAGGTCAAGGGGGGCAGTGTGGCGTTCCAAACAATTCCAACCCAGCTCCAGCAGCTCTGACTGAAAGGGCATTCAAAAAACAGGTGCATAAGAGTCTCTTCCACATTTAGGGAGCAGATGGCACAAGAATAATTTTTCCTTCTCAAAATGTTTCTAGTATTCAGTATGTCATTTAGAAGCAGCCATAAGAAAAATTTATGCCTTCCTAGATTTGCTCCTTTCCACATCCATTTGAAAATAGGAGAAGCAGCATGTGTTCCACTTAGGAGCTTGTGGGCTCTGCTGGGGGAATAGTTGCTGAAAGAATTCCATGTGTAGGTCCAGCAATCTAAGTTTTCAGGCTCCCAATCAAAGGACAAAAGTAAGTTTTGAAGTTCTTGCAGCTCAACTGCAGCTTCTGCAGAGAGTGGCAGGAAGAAGTTTCTTTCTAAGTTGCTATTGAAGAACTGATATACAGAGAACTTCTTCTTAACAAATGAGTAAAGCCAGTTATCAGTCCAGAAGAGCACTGAATAACCATCTTGGGGACAGCGAAGTGTCATGCTTCTAAAATCACCAGAGAGTTTCATAATGTCCTTCCACCAAAAGGATCCCACTGGGCTTCTGGCATGGGGGGAGTGTTTTTGTTTTGGTAGAATTTGTCCTAGGTCAAGGAGACCCAAAGGTGCTGCACCATGATTGTAGAATTTGTCTAGGAATTTCAGGAGGAGAGCTTTATTCTGTGTGCTCATGTCTATAATGCCAAGTCCTCCTTCCTCCTTTGGACGACAAGCTATTTCCTAGGAGGCCAAGCAATTTCCTCTCTTGTTTATGTCTCCACCACTCCAAAGACAAAGTCTTCTGTAATTATCTATCTACTCTATTACTGGAGGGGGTAGCATAAGAGTACACATGTAGAAAGTTGGCATAGCAGAGAAGACTGAGTTGACTAGAAGAAGTCTTCCATGGTATGAAAGCATTTTACTAATTCCAATCAGCCTAGATTCTATTCTCTGTAACAGAGGAGCAAAGTCCTGTGCTGTAGGTCTGTAAATGCTGAGTGGAAGCCCCAGATATGTAAAGGGCATTGTTTCAGTTCTACAGCCAAAAGAGTTGGACAAGTGCAAGAGCTTATACTGCTCAACATTTATTGGATTTGGGATCATAAAGGACTTGTGAATGTTTACATGCAGTCCACTATAATCTGAGAAGGACCTCAGGATGCACTTTAGAGTAAAAAAGGGTTCTTGCTTTAGCTGGCAGTATTAGTAGGGTGTCATCAGCATACTGCATTATTGGTAAATCACCACCAAAACTTTCACTTATAGGATATTTCAGAATGCCTTTGTTCCAAGCATCATTTGTAATAGATTGTAATAAATCAGCTGCAATGGCAAAGAGTAAAGGAGATAGTGGGTCACCTGTCTGACCCCCCTGAGGCAATTGAAAGTTTTCCAGGGACACCATTAAGCAGGACTGATGAGGTGGCTGATTTTAAGATCATCTGATCCCACTGTAACCATTTGTCAGGCAATCCTTTGTGCCTCAATATTTCAAGAATGTAACCATGCTCGATCTTGTAAAAAGCCTTTTCAAAGTCCATTTTGAGAATAACAATTTCTTTCTTGGAGGAGTGGCACATGTGTAAAAACTGAAAAGCCCAGGCCAGGCAGTCCTGGATTGTTCTTCCTTTTATGAATCCATACTGATTTGGATGAACTAGCCTAGTAATGACTCCCTGCAACCTTGTAGCTAAGAGCTTGGTGAGGCACTTTAAAGAATAGTTGAGAGTGAGATGGGTCTGTAGTCATTAACCATTGCTGGATTGCTTTTTTTGGGTATAAGGGCAATATAGGAATTGTTTAGGCACGTGATGTCAATCATAGAGGAGCTGAAATCATTAAGAAATCTCAGAAAGTCATCTTTGATGATGTGCCAGCACTTTTTGATGAACATCCCATTAAAGCCATCTGGTCTAGGTGCATGACTAGTTGGGAGATTCTGAATTACTGCATTAATTTCTTCTGCTGAGAAAGCATCTGTTAGGGACCGAAAATCTTGTGGAGTTAGCAGACTATTAAGATCAAAGGGGACATCAGCAAACTCACTCACGCCTAGTCTGTTTTTAACATAATTCCAAAGGGCTGCAGCTTTCAGTTCAGATCATGATCAGTTATCAAGATGCCATCATCAATTGTAAGGCTTTCAATGTGCTTTTTACTGTTGTTGTGAGTGGCTACTGCTTGAAACAAAGAGGTATTTTCATCTCTAAGAGTGACCCATCTAACAGTCTTCCTTTGTCTCCAGTAAATTCTTTTAGCTTCTAAAAGACTGTTGAGATGCCTCTTCACTAGGTTCCTGAATCTTCTTTCTATAGCACAGAGGGGTCTTTGATCCTCCAATCCATCTAAGAGGCTAAGAACTATATTGGAATTGTGGATTAATCTACTGAGATTGGACACCTTTTTGCCCCAGTTCCTTAATCTAGCTCCTGTCTGTTTGAATTTAACAGATAGGGTTTTGGCGGCATTGCTATAAAAGGGGGTAGAATTCCAGTGTAGGTCCACTGATTCAAAAAAGCCAGGTAGATCAACCCAATAATTCTCAAACCTAAATCCAGTGCACTTAGGGATCTTGCTTCCAATGTTGATGACAAAAGGAATGTGGTCAGAGATGAATTTAGCTAGAGGTTGAAGTGTAGTGTTGAGGAAGGAGAGGTCCCTATTGGCATTTCTTAACACAGTCACCAAAAGATAAGTATGGAACCCATCCCTGGCGACTATGCCAGAAATGCCTTGTTGGCATTCCTTAGCGTCACTACTAAGTTTAGCAGTTTATGTCTAGTTCTTAGCAACGGCGCCAGAAATGCCTGTTGGCAGGCCTTAGCATTGCTACTAGAATTGGGTATCTAGCAACGATGTAAGTGTTACCATGGTGATAGATCACAACCTATTAGAGATATTATCTGCAAGCACACGAATCTATCATTGTAGTATTTCACCCTGAAGTCTTTCAGGGTATCGTTATTTATATTTTCCCGAAAGAAGGCGGGGTACAAATGTGATTAGCATAGGTAATTGACTTCATATCATTGAACTACGGCCCCAAGCAATGCAGGTGTAAGATAAATATGGATTGTAGATAGTGGACACACATAGATCAACCTCAAGGATAAAGGTAAAATAAATAATAAACGAATAATCCTAAGTGGAACAGTATACAACTTATACACTTGCAAAGAATAGTTAATGTCATATGATTTACAGGTTAAGGGACTACTCTAGATCAAAAGTGATAGGGAGAATCCCGGCAGCTGATCTGTCAGCCGATGGGGACCTTTAGACTCCTACACAACATACGGACGTGGGGGATTACAAGGGACGGATAGGACAAGGTCACTCCCTGCCGCCTACCCCTCAACCGTGGCATGTCGTCATAACCAAAGGGCCCCTCGTATCCGGGCACCATGCCCACATACTAAGAAACTACCTATGTCCCCTAAGGACTCCTACCCTTTGGATGGACGAGCTAGAACATAGGCAAACCTGAAGGAACTATTGACGGTAGTTAATGTCAATTATTAACTATCAACATAACTCTTATAACTACAAAAAGATGATCACCAATGTAGGTCTAGGGATTTGAGCTAATAATTTCCATGAGTTTTGGTGCATCTATGTTTTGCAGGTGTTAAATAGGAAAAGAATTAAAGGTGACCAAAATCATCATACAAAAGTATCTCAAATGGAGAATTGGATCATCACCATTGCGAAGCCCTCATCGCGCTGATCGAAATGGATACATTACTTATTATATTTGGAGTTTGGAATAAAAAGATATTGATTTTATAAATAATGAAAGGTTCTAGAACATGAGCTACGGGATTAATTGGGCCCGAATAAGAATTTGGTCCATTAAGGCCTATGAGAATTTTAACTAGACATGGTGGAAAGTTTAGTACCAAATGGCTTGCTAAAGGTGGAGGGAGGTCAGGTGTCCCCTATATAATAAACCCCTGACCCCTAGAGGAATTCATTATTCATATCTCATTGTGGAGATGAGAGGGCTCCCCTGAAGGATGCTCTCTCTCTAGAGAATTAGGGCTAGACTTTCTAATATAGTAGATAAGTTCTAGTTGAGAGTTAGGGAGAGCGGAGCTGCGCTCCGGTTCTAGAGAAGTCTTCAGAGATTTGGTATGTCTTTGTATCTATTCTTTGCAAGACTTATGCTTTAATATACATTCATCTTCTCTATTTACTTTATGCCATTAATTAGTATGAGTAGTATAGTTGTTGCATCTTGGCATGGGATCTTTGCTCGTATTGAGTGCTCTAGTT
>DXKC01000504.1:0-14996 GCA_031170775.1 Cymbopogon citratus
CAAATATTATTAGCATTTATGTCTCTAAGTAAATATATTATGAAAATTATATTCTATAACTAATCTAATGATACTCATCAATGTCAATACTTTCTTATATATAGCTTTGGTCAAAGTACAAATGGTCTGACTTCTCGAAAAACGAGAATTGTATTTTTTTTTTGGACGGAGGGATTACATGTTTCTTATTATTGTGAGAATTTTTAGTTCCAACTCCCTATCTTTTATGAAAAGTCATTTTACTAAACGTTTCTTCTTAAAAATCTGCTCAATGATGAAATGGTTGGATATGATGGAGTTGAAAATACTAGCTTATTCCAACTCCCTCTCTCCTATCTATCATGAGAAGTCTTTTACCAAACGTTTTCCAAAAACAACTTTAGCTTCACTAATGCAGATGCTAGTGGAGTCTAATCCAAAACAATGCTGCTCCAGCAATGTAGCAGAACCGTAGCGAAGGGAGTTTTTTTTTTTAAAAAAAAGAATAACATGTTTTTCCCGAACTAGCTAGGGGAGTATTAAAAAAAAGTTAAAAGGAGGGACTACTCTATGGATTATTGAGAGTTGGTTGAACCACACTCCAACACAAGAATAAACTCAATCGTCTTTGACCTGCGCACCAATTTGTTGACGTACGCATATAACAAGAAACAAGAATTCACTTCTTAGGAAGCAAAATGTGTCAGATATATAATCCTAGAACTCCTAGGTCCTAATAAGTGAAAGGAAATAAAATTGTCTTGCTTGGCACTTTGGCAGTAGTAGTACAGGAGCTGCTCGGTCCAGTAGTAGCTTGTGCGTAGTACTACTGTATAAAGTTTGGGTGTGGTGTTGTCGTTGTCGTGATAGTATAAAAACCACTTAATAACGGGAGAAGCAAGTACGATCAATATTGAGCTTGGGCCACACTGACAGATGAGTTAGTCTTGGAGAGAATTAGGAATTTAGCCTACAAAAAAGTTGGTTTAGAAATTAGGCCTCTTTTGTTTTGAATTTGGGAATCCGGCCTCAAAACAAATTTTGTTTAGGAATTAGGCCTTCCGTCAGTTTTGACATGTAACGGTGTTAATTATGATGGTAAAAAGACCATTTTATCCCTGGCTGCAAAAAAAATAAAAAATAGAATTTTGTTTGTTTGTTCATTTGTTGTAAAAAAGACTGCTAGTATTAGATTTCACCTCCTAGCTTTTGATCTGTTCATATGTACGCGTTCTTTTATGCAACTCAATCGGTTTTTTTTTGGCTAGTATATACTAGATTATAGACGGAATATCTCCCAACACACGGTGCCGGCTGTGTGTATGCTGCTGGTCTTTTGCTCGTACAGTCACGGCATTTTTTTCCCCGTGTAGCTGCGACCGATCTTGTCCTTCACCTGATCGCTCTGCAGTCGGTATGCCATGCTGCCACTTGCAGTTGGCCACGCTACGCCTGCCGCGCAGCTCCCTGTTTCTCTCGTAGGAGCATTTGTTTTCGGCAACCTGATGGATTAGGAAATGTTTTTTTGCTGATTGCTACCTTGCCAGCTGGCATACATGCAAGCATTTTGGCACCCCTGCAGGTTGGCGCTAATTAGACTTGCCTTGCATGTAGTGATTATATATGTGTATATATATAGTTAAAATATCCCATACAACAAAAAAAAACTCTATTTTTTATTTTTTTCAAGCTAGGGGTAAAATGGTCTTTTTACCCCCTAGTTAACACCGTTATATGTCAAAACTGACGGAAGACCTGATTCCTAAACGAAATTTGTTTTGAGGCTAAATTTCCAAATTCGAAAAAAAAGAGACCTTATTCCTAAACTAATTTTTTTTCAGAGCCAAATTTCTAATTCTCTCTTAGTCTTGGGTAGGTCAATTAGATCACCTTCATCTCACATTCTCATGAAGCCTGCCCGCTGAGCAAATCGAGGCAGCTTCCCCGCGATTAGTTGCCGGCGATCGTCATGCATTAGGAGATCATTATCATCTGCAGATCGATCGACCGGTGGTTAGCTAAAAAACGTTGAGCAACAAAGCCTCACAGCAGCCCATCCATCAGTCATTCAGTCTCCATTTTTCCTACCTACCAGCTTGAAATCCTGAACATTCCATACAGTAGTCAATTCCACACGACTTCCCTTAGTTCATCTACTGAATCATTTACTCCGTATCTCACTTCTTTAACGCTTTCTGCGCGAGACGCTAGCTTAGGCTGCTGCTTGCGTAGAAACCGAGTCGACGGGGTCGATTCCATGGGCATTGCCGCATGGGCTATATAAACCGCTTCCATTAGTGCCTTTCTCGCATCCACTGGAGCCAAAGCCAGCTTTTGATCGGTGAATTAGTTGTCGTCTGACAGCTAAATTAATTAGTTAGCTGATTAACGTGGTGCAGAAGAAGTTGTTGAGCTAAGCTAGCGATGGTGGCTTCAATGTCTCACCGTCTCGTGGCGGCGGCGTGTGTCGTCGCGACCGTGGCGTTCGCTCTCATGGCCACAACCGGCAGCGCGCAACTGGACCCGCACTTCTACGACAAGGCATGCCCGGCGGCGCTCCCCACCATCAAGAAGCTGGTGGAGCAGGCTGTGGCGGCGGAGCCCCGCATGGGCGCGTCGCTGCTGCGGCTGCACTTCCACGACTGCTTCGTCAACGTACGCAGACGCGTGCAATACCTTTGCGCATCCGTGCATTCTAACATCTCCCCGATACGATGATCTTATCTTTGTGCGTGGTTCAGGGGTGCGACGGGTCCATCCTTCTGGACGACACGCCCTTCTTCACCGGCGAGAAGATGGCCGCGCCGAACGCCAACTCCGTCCGCGGCTACGACGTCATCGACCGCATCAAGGGCGCCGTCAACGCCGCCTGCAAGGGCAACGTCGTCTCCTGCGCCGACGTCGTCGCCGTCGCGGCACGTGACTCCGTCGTCGCGGTTCGTTCATGCATTCGCCTCCATCTCGTCTTGTTTGCACGCACGCACGCACGAAAACCTTAAAAAGAAAAAACGTACCTGTCCATGCACGCACGCACGCTGCAGCTAATTCGTCTTTCCCATCACGCATGCATGCAGCTGGGAGGCCCGTCGTACAACGTGCCGCTGGGCCGCCGGGACGCGCGGACGGCGAGCCAGGCGGCGGCGAACAACAGCATCCCGGCGCCGACCTTCAGCCTGGACCGCCTGGCCTCCACCTTCGCGTCGCACGGCCTCTCCCTGCAGGACCTCGTGGTGCTGTCCGGAGGCCACACGCTGGGCTTCTCCCGCTGCACCAACTTCCGGGACCGCCTCTACAACGAGACCGCCACGCTGGACGGCTCCCTCGCCGCCTCGCTCCGGGCCGTGTGCCCGCGGGCCACCAGCAGCGGCGACGACAACCTCGCGCCGCTCGACCCCACGCCCGCTCGGTTCGACGGCGGCTACTTCGCCTCGCTGCTGCGGAACAGGGGCGTCCTCCACTCGGACCAGCAGCTGTTCGCCGGCGGCCTCGGCGTCACGGACGCTCTCGTCAGGTTCTACGCCGCCAACGCCGACGCGTTCAGGAGGGACTTCGCCGAGGCCATGGTGAGGATGGGCAGCCTGAGCCCACTCACCGGGAGCAGCGGCGAGATCCGCTACAACTGCAGGAAGGTGAACTACTCTTGATCGAATGGTTTGCTTCATTCGCGCGCACGCGTGCGGACAGCTGACGGGCTAGAACGTGTCAGTGTGCTGTGGAATCCAGAACTGTTCGTGTGCTCATGTCAAACAGTGTAATACCTTTCAATTAAGTTTTCTACATTTATGTTGTTTTATCACCGGTAAAAAAAAAAAAGAGGAGAGGTTCCAGGCCTGGTTCTGATTTTGCCGTAGTCTTTTGTTTTGTCAGTTTGTGAGGTTTGCAAGGGGTACGCCTTTAATACTGTTTCATCTGCTGTTTCAGTTGTACTGCACATTTCAAATTACTACCATTTTTCATTTTTGAATGTCAGCACAGAGGAACCAAAGCAGTTTTTAAGACAGATGAGGGATGATCTACATCTTATTATTGGTAATGCTGGTGTGCCCAAATCATCCTTTTGCAACAACGTGCACGGGCTTCCTGCTTGCATTGTGCGTTCAGTTGGTGAACTACTAGCATCTCGCTGTTGCTACTGCCATATTTTCTTGGTTCTGTTCTCACTTTTTCCTTTGGAATTACAGCAAAAAGTTGTCCATGATAAGCACATTTTTCATTGCATATACTAGCCATAAACTGACATCCTGGTGATGAAATTTACTCTTTTTTTTTCGTGATCACGCCCAACCCATAGACACGTTTTTCATTAAGTAGAGAAAAGTCCAACTCCAGTACAAGAAGGTAACCAGGGTTACCCAAAAGCGATAGCAAACCTTACCCCTCCACTCAATATAGAAGGCGACTACATTATAGGTAATTTTGCTTCTCTGCAGCCGGCAACACTTATCTAGCCAACAAAATGGCTAGACGCCTATTTCCAGCGGTGCACCGTAGCTCTGCCTCCTCCTGAATCGCCGATGTCATCGCTGGTCATCGCTGAAGTACCAAGCTACAGGTCAAACATCAGTATTGATGTAAATGGAAAAGTGATTCTTGTTTGACGATTCCCGCCAAAGTCTGACTGATGAGGAGTGATTAAGCAGCTCCAAGGAATGCTGCCTACGACTCCTAGTAATCATCCTTCCGATTAATAGATTGCGGGTTCTCTGCTCCCATCAACTCTCCCTCTTAGACTGTCCGCACTCATCAACCTCTATTTTCGTACTCCCGCACCCATCATCCTTTATATCTCATACTCTATATTATCTCTATCACAAGTGACTCCACTTATTATCTTCTATAAATTTTATCCAATATATCCATGTGAGATCTAGTTTTGAAGGATTTATTGCAACGAATTTAATGGTGTAATCAGAATTTAATTTGAATATTTGGTTTGTGAGTTATAATATTTTTTACTTGCAATGGTGGGACCTGCAGCTGGATTCCTTTCTCTCTCCCTTTTCGTGCTTTTTCCAGCGGCAGCGGTTTGCTTTTCCCCCCTCCTCTCTCTCGTGCTGCAGTTTTTGTCAGATACGGAAAAGGCACGCTACTTCGCCACAGATATCGGCTGAGCAAGTTTCCAAGACGGCTGACAGGACTCCGCTGCAGTGATTTTGATGTGCCATTTGCTGTTCCGGATGGGGTACCGGACCCGCTGCTGATAGTCTTATATGCTTTGTCCTGGTCAGATCAACCATGATATGTTTCGAAAAAAAATAAAAATGATCAACCATGATATATGTTCTTGAGTTGGAAGCAACATGTTTGGCCTTCGGTTATTTGTACTTCCCTGCTGTTATTGTGTTCCAGTCGAGATGTGTATGTTAGTTGCCTTCACAGTTTCACATTATGTTTTATTATTTTCCTCTTAAAAAATATACATAAATGAACCAACAATCTTATTCGACCACAGCACGACACGATCACACGACACACTAAGCGCAGGTGCACGCGTAGCGTAGCAGCACGTGTGGCCAGGCAGGCTGGACTCGATCTTCTCTCAGTTCACCCTGGAGCAGCTGAGCCTGATCTCGCCCTGCGAGCCGGTGAGCACGCCGATGCTGCCCATGCGCACCATGGCCGCGGCGAAGTCGTTCCTGAACTGCGCCGCGTTGGCCGCGTAGCTCTGCACCAGCGCGTCGGTGGAGCCGCCGCCGCCGAAGAGCTGCTGGTCGGAGTGCAGCACCCCGCGCTGCGAGAGCAGGCCTCTGAAGAAGGCGCCGTCGAACGCGTTGGGCGTCTGCAGGTCCATGGGCGCCAGGTTGCCGTCGCCGCCTGACTGCGGGCAGGTGACCCGCAGCGCCGCCGCGTCCGACTGGTTGATGTTGGACTCGCCGTAGAGCCGGCTCCGCAAGTTGGTGCACTGCGCCTGCCCGATCGTGTGAGCTCCTGCACGACCACGGACGTATGACTATGAGTATTGAGTGCAGAGCAGGTAAAGGGCGGGTTGCCATGCATTGCGCATCATGTACAGGCGGCAGTCGAGTCGAGCATGCATGTACCTGAGAGCGCGACCATGTCCGTGGTGGTGAGCCCCTTCCTGGCGAAGCCGCTGATGAGGCTGGCGAGGCTGGAGCCCGGAGAGGGGAGGTCGCTGTTGGCCTGGTTGAGGCTCGCCGTGGTGGAGTCCCTCCTCCCCAACAGCACCGTGTACGGCGGCCCTCCTAGCTGCAAGCAGCGAAAACAAGGGAGCAGAATAAACACCACCGGTGTCGCTCAGTGCTGTCTGTCGACGACATCGAAATCTCTATGCGCACATTTCCTTCATTATCTGATCGATCGATCTTACGGTCACGACGGAGTCGCGGGCGGCGACGGCGAGGATGTCGGCGCAGGAGACGGTGCGCGGGCAGACGGCCTCGACCTGCGCCTTGATGCTGTCGACGACGTCGAAGCCCCTGAGCGAGCCCCGGTTGGGGAACGAGTTCTGCTCCCCGGTGAAGTTGGCCGTGTCGGCCAGCAGCACACCGACGCATCGCACCCCTGTCACGCCAGCGCCACGGTATGCAGGAGTACGTGAGCTATAGCTAGAGATTACGCCATCGTATTACATGAGCGGCGGCAGAGACGACGATCGAGGACTTGCCTGGACGAAGCAGTCGTGGAAGTGAAGCCTGAGCAGGGAGGCCCCCATGCGGGGTTCCCTCGGGCACGACGAGTCGTAGAACGTCGCCGACGCCACGGCGGCCACGGCCAGGAGGACGATCGCCTGAACGGAAACTGCTGAAGCAGCAGCCATGATACTACTCCTGACAGTATGTAACTGTCTATCTTTTGACTGATCGAGGCGCAGGTCATCAGTCACAACTTCACGCATATATAGCACTTGCCATGGTACAGTTAGCGTCGTTGTTCCGTGGCTAGTGAGCAGAAACTATCCCTGTGGCTCCGTCACTGTGCCGTGTCTGCTAGCTGGTCTGGAGTGCCGGGCTGCCGGCGACGGACGCATTTTTCTCTTCTGTTACGACAGGCGTTCCTAAATCCTACTGATTATGGAAGGACAGAGCGATCTTCTGGAATAAATGCATCTCGATCTGTTATTGCTACTGCTAAGCAATAAGCATGGATAATGTTTACTGAAGAAAACGTGCGAGTACAGGGCCAAACTCCATACTAACGCATGATGTTGATCGGTTAACGCACGTATCTTGCTGAATCGGTAGGAACCACATGCACGTCTGCCTCTAACTCTGCCTCTGCCTGCCTGCCTGCCTGCCTGCTGCCTGCTTGCCTGATATGTACGTGCGAACACACACAACAAACCAAACCAATTCCTTCTACATAATGGATGCTTGACAGCATCAGCCTGGCAGTGTTCTTGTACAGTTTTTATCTCAAGGATAAGGATACATAAGGGTTATTGCACTGTAATAATTAGTTACTACAGCTAATGATATATGTGATACAAATCTGCCATTTCTGTCAGGCATGTATATTATTACGTACTGATGGCTTGTGGTACTAACAACGACGACGATGATCGATTAGCTGGACAGCTTAACAAGAAGCAAAAACCCATATGCGGTAGGGTCCTTGTACTTGTACACCTGTCTGCACCCTTCGTTGCACATGCTTGCATAGTTGCATGGTATGCGTCGCCGTCCCCGGCACCATACATAACCAAAGCTCTCGTTTTCATACTCAGTACTCCAAACCTGTATCGATATTATTATCACTTGACTGCGTTATTGTCCTCAATCCAAATAATCCACCTCCCTCAACTTTAGATTTAGAGATACTTTTAAATAAGCATACAACTAAATAAATCTATAATTAAGTTATACATGATCCAATGAGTATAATTTTTTTACTACAGTTCAAGCATGCAACAATTAGCCTAGCATAAAAATTTCACCATAATTGGACAAAAAACTACAATTATGAATTAATTAGAGAAAAACATAGATCTAAAGTTACAACAAAAAAATGTCTAAAACATACTATATTATATGTTCCCTATGTACCAACTCTTGTGGAGTAAAAAATATTGATTTTTATATTTATAATTTTGCTGTGAATTAGTATCTTTTTTCAAAGATTTAGCTGAAATAAATAGTTAAAAAAGGACAAAACCACCTTTAAAAACTGCTTATAACCGGTCAGGAGGTAAAATGGACGGTTTTAAAATTTATGAGGTGATTTATCCAATTTTAGAGTTGTAAAGTTGAAAAAACAGACTTCCGCAAAAGTTAATGGAAGCAGCAACAGTAAGTGCTCCAATCTTTGATGATTGCTACTCATTGTGGCAGGAGTTTGATTCTATTTGCGTTGATCATTGTAACAGAGAAGCAAATTCTGTAGCTCATGAGTTAGTAAGAGTAGCTATGTAAAATAAATTATCTTGTAGTTGGGTCCATGAACCTCCTAGTTTTGCTTTAGGAGCCTTGGTAAACGATGTAACTATATTTCAAGATCAATAAAGTGCGCCGACTGGCTTTCCTCCAAAAAAAAATATGAAGTTTTTCAAGTGAAAAACTGGTCCTTCGAGTAAAAGAAAAAACAAAAACATAAACACCTTCGGGCCGCTAGTGAAAAAAAATCTAGCCCAACTCTAGAAAGCCCATAAGATAAAGCCCGTTACGATGTCGGTCTTATCTGCCGCTGCAACACGTGGGCCACTCCTCGGTCCTCGCATCGCCTCCCTCGCCGATGGCCGCCGCCGCCGCCGCCACGGCGTCGGCGTCGTGGCTTCTCCGGAGTTCTATTTCCTCCGCGTTCCTTGCGAGGCGTGCGGGCCCTAGCATCCTGCGTACAACCGTCTGCTATTCCTCCGCCACAACCGCCAGCCCCAAACCCACGCCGTCCCTGTCTCCGCCCGACACATCCGCCAATGATGGAGGCGGCGGGATGAGGTGGGAGTCCGCGCGCAAGAAGAGGGTGGTGCTCCGCATCGGCTACGTAGGCACCGAATACCGAGGTTTTGCTCATCGACTTTTTAGTTTCCGCCAGGGAAATGTGTGTCATGGAGCTTTGACTGAATGCTATTGCTATGTGCTTGGCAGGGCTTCAAAAGCAGCGAGAGCTTGACGTGGATTCGAGTAAGCTATGGATTTTAATAACTTGTTTGGGCTTGCTTACAGCTATTTAATTTTGCGTGCTCAGTATAGCTTAATTTTTGCACTGTTGCTGCCTGGTAGAACTAGATGACCGTGCTAGTTGCATTGCGTTGTTGCTAGTGGTTCTGCGCGTTGGAGCTCTAATGCTTGTTCACTTGTTGAATGATTCAAACTTTCACTGCGAGGTTTGTAATCGTGAAAGGTCACACATGACACAAGTGCCATTTCCATAATATGGATACTAAATCATGGATGCTCTATAGACTATAGCTGTTCCTGGTTCTTTTGTTAATTATCAGCAATTCAGAATGATGCATTGACAATTTGACATTATGAGATAGTATAGATTAATTGCTCTGAGCTCATTCTGCAGCCATTGAGTCAGTCCTGGAATCTGCCATCTTCAAGTCTGGGGGGATTCTTGAGAGTAATTATGGAAAACTGCAAAAGGTTGGGTGGGAGAGGAGTAGCCGAACCGATAAAGGGGTAAGCTTTAACCATTGAGCCGGTTGAATTTTATGAAGATTGCATTTGTTTTTTTCTTCCTGCTAACAAAGGCCTGTATGCATGCTTAGAATGGACTAATTTCAGGTACACTCGTTGGCTACAATGATTTCCCTTAAAATGGAAATCCCTGATAGAGCTTGGGAAGATGATCCTGATGGTATTGCTCTTGCCAGTTTCATCAACTCAAATTTGCCGGACAATGTGAGGGTTTTTAGTATCTTGCCTGCACAAAGGTAAATGGGTCGTTTGTTGTACGGAAATAATAGAGAATAGAGTATTCAGTCGATTGTACTTAATTTTTATCATGGCATGGTGTGCATTGAACTATAGGAGTTTTGATGTAAGGAGGGAGTGCTTATACCGTGAGTACTTCTATCTTCTTCCTGCTGAAGTTATTGGAATTAAAGATGGTTATAGCCCTGAAGAAATGCAAGAACACTTGTCAGAGTTCAACAGCATACTGAAAGGCTTCGAGGTTTGTGCCTGATTCAATGTGTCTCGTTCATTCTGTGGTTGTGCAGTATTTGCAAAACAATAGGATACGTCTTCCATGAATTTAATGATAACATGCAAGTGATTTGGGGAACATCTTTATATGTTGAAATCAGAAAAAGGCCATGGTGGTGAGTTTTATTTAATGAGCATATTACATCAGAGGTCATCGGACCTATCCAGTTGACACGTGATTCTGCGAGCCTTAATCTTGGATTCTGCCCTGGTATATGTATCTGAATTGCTTAATACAGTCTGTGATTTCTCAGTTAGAAGATAGAAAAAAAAAAATCTTTGAATGCTTATGAACATTTAAGCATGCTAAGTGAGGCATGCATCATAATTAAGGTAGCATTTTCATTTGTTGGTACTTTTCCAATTGCTTCACTGCTGGATGCTTTAGTGGGGAGTTGAACAACTTCAAGCTGTTTGGACTAAATTTGAAGGTTCAAGTACGGACACAACTGAAGAAGAGGAGTCTAGTTCAGTGTACTCTTGACAGTTGCTAGACGATTACTGCTTAAACATAACACACATTTGTAGAAGCCTGGACAAATTAAATCCTTAAGATATTTAACTTTTCAAGCACACCCTCTTTCGCCTCAATATGCATATTAGGGGAAGACCTTGTCAGAACATTTTCTTTCGTTGAATTACTTTGCATGCACTGATGCACACAAATTTCACTCTATCTTCTCAACTTGTAGGGAAACCATCCATTTCATAATTACACTGCACGTGCCAAGTATAGGAAGGTTCTCACGGGAAGACACCGAAAGGTGAAACGAGCAAGCTCAACATTGAAGTCCATATCCTCTGAAATGTGTATGGCAGAAAGATCTTCTGAAGAACCCACTTCAGATCATGATGACTTGAATATTTCATCAATCATTGACACTGGTGCATCAAAAGACAATTGTATGAATGATATTCTGAAACTTTCTGAGAATCAGGTGCAGTTTCAAGCTAGGTGGCTGCATGAACCTGATGAAAGTGATAGATTAAATGCTTCTCATTTCAGAGATATCATTACCTGTTCCTGTGGAGAGTTGCAAACTTCATCAGGAATTCAATTTGTGGAATTGACCATATGTGGGGTATCTTTCATGCTACATCAGGTATTTATAATCCACTGAAACATTATTATTAATGTAATACTCCCTTGCAACCGATCAGGGAAAACTAGATTTCAGAATATTACTTTTAAGGTTGAATACTTTATTGCTAGACTTTGTTTTTGTTTTGGGTGTTTTATCTAGCGAACCTATAAATACATACTTGATTTTTCAAATTTGCCCCTCTGAGAAACCAGCTCAGTAAATTAGTATATATATGTTTCTGAATTGTGTTACTTGATATTACTGTCTAGAAACTAATCCCTTAGAGAACTTGAGAATCTCACATGCCTTTTAAACCAGTTTCTTCTTTACTAACGAGTTCGCTGAATAAGTGAATAGTAATAATCACTGCCAACAATCTAGTCACATCTGAGAAGTAACATGATTGTTAGAACAGTCTGTTGGGGTTGTTCATAGGACACAATTAATTGCTGATACCGAATTACTGAAAATATCGTGCAGACATTCTGTTGTGACTTATAGTCATTCTGTTCTTTTTCTTGACCTCAGATCCGGAAAATGGTTGGAACTGCCGTGGCAGTGAAGCGTGGATTACTACCCAAAGACATCATAGAGCTGTCTCTTGCAAAGTTTTCTAGAATCGTTCTACCGATAGCCCCTTCAGAAGTTCTGATCCTTAAGGATAATAGTTTCTGCACAAAGAATAAGGAAGGGAGAATCGTTCGCCCTGGGATCCAGTCAATGAACAAGTCAGAAGCAATCAGGAAAGGGGTTGAAGAATTCTACAAGGGGGCTCTTCTGCCAGAAGTAGCGAAGTTCTTGGATCCTTCTATGCCACCGTGGAAAGAATGGCTGGAGAACTTGGACAGGTTCGCTGGCATACCAGATTCACAGCTGGACGAAGTTAGGGAGGCCTATAGAGCATGGAAGGCTGATTATGACCGTGTGAAGATGGCTAGAAAGACTGCTAGCAGTGTCTAATTTCATCACCACGCTACCTCGCAAGATGGATGTGCAACTGAACTCAACTGTTTGCTGATGAGAGTGGTATTTTTCACTTGCAGCCGCTTCCTCGTAGTGGACGGTCGAGAATGCTGCCACCTATGTGGTGTTCTGGATGAGGGGATTTAGTTCAAACCTGAAAAGATTCCTAGAGATTTGGATCTGTGTTGAGGCCTCGGGTGTTGCGTTTCTGCTCTGCCGAGGGGTATAAGGTTGGGAGCCACAAATTGCGTTGGCTGACCACTGCAGGACAATTCGCATGTATGCATTGCATTGCAGATTTGATGATTAAAGTCGAGAGCAAGCAAAAAACCTCCTCAAGTACTATACTATAATCTAGTTCACTTGTACGACACTGTTGTACTTCCACTCCATTTTCTTTTGAACAATGAATTTTAGTAGTTCGTTTGATATTATATATATTATCAGTTATCCAAACTGATACGCAGTCCGTGAAGCAAGCAGCGTGCGTGCGTGCGTGCATTGCTGTTCACTTGGTTCTAGTATTCTGTATTCACATGGAGCCATTTGGATTTGCAAGGCACATGCACGGATGCACGCCCGTGTTGGTTTCACGTGGACGATGATGCTCGCTGTCACTGACCAAGCTAGTTGTTTCAACCGAACGTCTCGTCAGTCAGTCAGCCAGCCAGCATGCATGCGGGGGCAATGGCTAGTGCAGAGCCCCGGCACGGCAGTGCCCTCCCTAATTGTCGCCTCACGAGCAGCAGCTGCCTGCCTGCGTGCGGCCAAGCCCCGCCACGTCTGGCGTCTGCTTGAGGCCGCGCGCGCTCGCTGCACGTCTGATCTGATCGAGGACGAGGGCCCGACGCCGGACGCGACGCCAGGCGGAGATCGAGAGGACGACGACGGACGTGAAGCAACAAGCTGCAAGCCTCGCGGAAATCCCTCTCGTGAGGCGCATGGCATGGCAGGGCGGCAGCGGCGACCTGCCGGGGGGGCCCGCTATAGGCCTCCCTAGCAGCTGTGTGCAGCAGCAGCAGCCGCGCCGTGCATGCTCCCGGCCTCCCGGGGTTGGTTCGTCCGTTGCTTGGCTCCACAGACAGCGCCAGGTGAAAAACAAGGCGCCGGCGCTCCCGTGCGGGGAGGCGACAAGCGCTGGCCCTGCCACGGTCGTACGACGCCTTCTGGCCGGACGCGCGGGCGCGGGGGCATGTCACTCGCCGTGCAGTGCGTGAACGAACTAGCTAGCTGCTGATGGCACGACGCGTACGCCCTGCCGCCTGCCGCCTCCGCGCGCCGCGACGTCTGCCGCGCCCGGGATCCATCGATCCGTCTGTCCGTGGGCTTCGTCAGCTTGCTGTGTCCCTAGCTGGCTCCTTGTTCTCGCGAGCCTGCTGATGCTGATGGTATCCGTATGTATCGGCCTTGCTCGTCCCCGGGCGGGCGCGTGCATGCAGGCACACGGGTCACAGGCGACGCGGAGCCGTGTGTCACGAGAGCGTTGTAGCGATCGATGCGGCTGCCACCGCGTCGTCCCAGCCTCCCAGGGATCACCATCAGACCGGATCAGATCATTCAGGCCAGGGTACGTACGTGGTTGTCTTGATGGATGGATGCAGGATGCCTGCTCTGTGCTCTCTGCTCTGCTCATGCTCCCTCCGTCCTAGAAAGAGTGTCGTTATAGGATGCGTGCTAGTGAAACTTTCTCAACTTTGACTAAGTTTATAGGTAACATTTAAATCTTCAAATAAATTTGTTAAAAAACTAGACTTCAAGATCTTTCCGATGATACTAATTACTTAACGTATATATTTATATATTTTAATATATAATTGCCGGCATTTTAAAAACGTGAATTTTTTGGAAGTGAGAATGATACTTATTTTGGGACGGAGAGAGTATCTCGCTCCGCTGGACTCGGACCCTGATGACCGCGGTATAGTGTAGTAGCTAGCCTGCCCAGCCGCGTGTGTGTTCCCTAAAGAAATGGCACCGCAGCTTTTAAATAACTGCCTTCCCCCTTTGCTTTGTGGCTGGCATCCTATCGTCGATCTCACGCGGTCACGGCGAGTCGGCGAGAGCGACACTAGAGCGCTGCCACCACACGTACCTCCATCTCGGCGCGCGGTGTTTGTTTGTTCTTTGTTGGGAGAGAGACCCGAATGACCACGAGCACGCCTCCGATGTCCGATCTACCTGGGCCGGAATCGTCTCATTCCTGTGTTTTTGGAACCCGTGACCACTACTGCCGTTGTTTTTTTTTAATTTAAATATAAACATGGTCACGTTGTGCACTCTGTACGTGTTCTGTTTTGGGCAGATCAACCAACTTGTTAATAAAATATCTGATGATACTCGTACGGGCATGTATTAGTTGTCGATCAATGCTCTTCTCTTCAGCCACTTTATATGTTTCAGTCAATAGCAGCTAGCTTGGTCGATCGAGCTGCCGACTTATATTATCTGCACAGGAGCAATTAACCACCGCGCACGTACTGTCTGCTGCGCCAAGACGTTATCGAAAAAGAAAAAACACCGCGCGCGTACGTTCATGAGATTCCAAATAGTAAATAGGAGCAATTATTAGTTTGGAAAGGGAACCAAAATGCGTATCGATCTGCATGTGCTACAATTGCTAGCTGCTTTCGTTTATGTTCAGTCTTTTCTAGAGGTTCATACTTCATTTTGATTCCCATCTCATGTAGATTGATCTGTTAGAAGATCGACGGTATTTATGAATATAAGAAACCTGCATTAGATTGATCTGTTTGCGGCGTAGTGGCGGACCCGATGTTGATGGAGCTTGCGGCTACACTCAATGCCGTCCTGAAGCCGCCTCTGGCCTCCCGGTCGGAGGACGATGTGTCGGTGGTGGCCC
>DXKC01000505.1:0-11938 GCA_031170775.1 Cymbopogon citratus
CGGACGGCGGCGCGACGGTGACAGGCGGCTGCGGTGGTGGAGAGAGACGGCTAGGAGAGGCAATGGAGGCGGCGTGGCGCGGCGGAGAAGATGGCGAGGTCAGATGAGGAAGAGGAAGCGCGGGCGCGGTGCTTAGCGAGCTCGCCGGCACAGGAAAAATGGCGGCGGCGACGCTCGAAAGAGAGGAAGAGAGAGCGAGGTGAGAAAATGGGAAGTGTGAAAGCCGAGGCGAGAGCGGCTCGTCCAAGAAGGCGGGCGCGAGGTTGATGCGCGCCATGACGCCGATGCGCTGGCGTGGCGCGTGCGCGGCGCGGACGCGGTCGTGGGCGCGGGGAAGAAGAATAGGAGACTGACGTGCGGGCCCCGTGGCAAAATAATTAGAAAATCAGGATTTCATATTTTTGCAAATGAATTTTTATCTCCTAAACCGTGCAGAATTTTAAGATGGTCCAAAAATGAAAAGTGCTTAGTTTTTCAAGAGGAACATTTCATCTATAGACACTAAGACCCAGTTTGGCCTAGATTTTGAAATTATAGTTCAAATTGACCCCAAATCCAAAAATCCCCTAAAAAGTGGGGTTTTCAAACTGTTTTGCAAGTTTTGAGCATGTTCCACACATTTTTATGAAATGACCCTTTAACAAAGTTTGTTCCTTATAAAATTTAGAAGACTTTTTGTTAAAGTTGCTCAGCCATGCGAAATCATTTTGAAGCACTTTTTAAATGGTCAATGTAATAGACTCTATAAGTAGCTTTTGGTCAAAATATTTTTAAAGCATAATTAGCCAAAGTGGTTAACACAAACCTGCCCTCATTTCGCATCCTAATCATGATTCAATCGTTACTATAGTTCATTAACACACACAAGCATGGGTTCAAGCAAATATTTACTCTATGCCACATAATTCAATTTAACATGCAAAGGATCATTTAATTTAGTCAAATTACTATGCAAATGACATGATCATGCTTAATGAAATGCAAATGATGCAAGCTTAACACCGAGGTGTTACAATGGCTATAGAAAAAGCCATATGTTCGCAATCTTCTCCTTGATGAGTGCATTGACAACACCAACACAAAACCAGAGAAAGCCCACTCAAATGACCAAAGCCAAAGAAAAGCTCAAGACGGGTCACATGCAATGAGCAAAACACGATCCAGAAACTTGGTCCCCAAAGACATGGGCAACGGCTCGATGCAACCAAGTAGAGTAGAGCTAGCCCTCAAGAATTGGCAGAAAATAGGCTCAATACCACTAGCAAATGTCAAAATGCTGAAAAACAGCTAGACCCTCCAGAAGAGGCAAAGGCTCAACACATCTAGCAGAAAGGCAAATACAAATAAAGAAACTCCCTCTGGGCAGAAGCAATCTCACAAATGAATGCACTCTAGATTTGTGATTTTTCTTCCCCTTGTTGGCAGTGCACTTATCAAGTTTTTAGATTCAAGAGATGCAACTCCCCCTCAAAACATGTTATGCATGCAAAATGATACAAACACACAGCTTCAGGAATATAGAAATCAGAATGACAAGATGCTCTGGCTGGTGCTACCTCATGTGTAAGCAACAATTACAAGTGCTAGCAAATGTTCAAGTTGATCAGGTGAAATGGAATATGGCATTCAAGCATTTTTGAGCAATTTTAAGCATTTTCAGAAAAGGGGTTCACCACCAAATGTAGCTACTTGCATATGCAAGCAGGAAATCATACTAGTGCTAACTCAAGTATACTAGGTGAACTACCCCATGCATCGTTCATACATCATATCAGAGAAAAGACCAATACTTGTGCTGTTCAAATTTTAAGTTATCGGAGTTGCAGCGGTACACAAGTATTAGTAAGACATGTGTATACAAAAGGCATCGATACTATCATGCCAAAATGGTGAACCAGGCCAAGCCAAAGAGCTTAAGACAATGATTATGGACTTCACTACAAGGTTCAAGTTTATCCCAAGTGCAATGAGAAGCTATCTCAATACCTTGATGTGGGGCAGTAAAGATCCATCTTAAATTTTTTACACTTAGCTTGGATTTTAAATTTTAGCACAAGTGGATCACTATTCATCCAAAGCAAGTGTATGACTCAAGAAACATGAGACATAGCAACCGAGCATACCAAGAAAGCATATATAATATCAACACATCCTACACATGCTAGTTGCCATACTCAGGGTGAACATTTTTCAAGTTTTATCATTATTAAGCATGTTCATAATTTCAAATCAGCTTAGCTCATAACATGTGTCAAGTGATCAAAAAGAGCCTAAGCGACTAGCATCATTATGTACACACAAGCCATACCAAAAAGAGCATAGTCTCATTCTAAAAGCTATATAAATGAAGCTCTAAATATGCTCAATCATACATGATGAGATGCAATGAAATATGATACAAAAACAAAAGCAAAAGAAAGGGAAAACAAAGCTAATATACAAGAACCAAAGCTCCCCACATCTAAAATTTGAAGCAAACACCCAACTCCCATCGCAGCAGATTGAACTGGGCTTGGTCAAGGGGTTTGGTGAAAATGTCGGCTATTTGGCCTTGGGTGCCGACATGATGTAGGTCAATGTCTCCTTTCTCCTGGTGGTCTCTCAGAAAGTGGAACCTCACCTCTATGTGTTTGGTTCTGGAGTGGAGAACTAGGTTTTTGGCAACGCTTATGGCACATGTGCTATCACAGAAATAAGGTACTTTGGTGAAGTTTAGGAGTCTCTCATGGTGGCTACTATCCAAAGCAGCAGGGAGCAGCAAGCAGCAGCAACGTACTCAGCCTCATAGGTAGATTGGGCTATAGTCGACTGCTTGCGAGAAGACCAAGAGACAGCGAAGTACCTAAAAACTGGCAAGTACTCGAAGTAGACTATCTCTCGACTTGACAACCTGCATAGTCGGCATCAGAAAATCCAGAAAGCAAAAGAGTCGAAGAGGTCGAGTATCAGAGACCAAATTCAGGGGTGTAGCGGAGATACCTTAGAATTTTCTTGACAGCCTGACGATGCGACATGCATGGTGAAGATTAGAACCATGCATAGAGACAGACTATGAACTGGATGTCCGGCCTCGTCGCCGTCAGATACAGCAGCGACCCGATCATGCTTTGGTACTCCTTCTAATCCACAGCTTCTCCCTCCAAGTCATCATCAAGGGCTGTCATCGTCGACATGGGCGTCGTGAGAGGCTTGGCCTCGCCCATATCAAACTTCTTTAGAAGATCCTTTGTGTACTTTCCTTGATGGACAAAGGTCCCTTCTTTGGTTTGCTTGATTTGGAGCCCGAGGAAAAAGGTCAGCTCTCCCATCATACTCATCTTGAACTCCCTACTCATTATCTTAGAAAACTTTACAATAAGAGTGTGAGAGGAGCCACCGAAAATAATGTCATCCACATAAATCTGAATGATGAGTGTTTCAATGCCTTGCTTGAGGAAAAACAAAATTTTATCAACCGACCCCATTTTAAAACCTTTGGCTAGCAGAAAAGCTTTTAGGCGGTCGTACCAGGCTCCAGGTGCTTGTTTTAGACCATACAAGGCTTTGGAAAGTTTAAAAACATGGTCTGGGTGCTTGGGATTTTCAAAACCAGGGGGTTGTTTCACATAAACCTCTTTCTCTATGTACCCATTCAGAAAAGCACTCTTCACATTCATTTGGTACAGCTTGAACCCTTTCGAAGCTACAAAGGCTAGAAGAATCCTAATGGCTTCTAGACGGGCAACAAGAGCAAAGGTTTTCTCAAAATCTATCCCCTCTTTCTGGTTGTAACCTTGAGCAACCAACCTCGCCTTGTTTCTCACAACCACCTCATCCTCACTTTGTTTATTTTTGAAAACCCATTTTGTCCCAATAGGATGGAAATCTAAGAGGTGGTGGCATCAAAAGCCAAACCTAGTTCCTTTCAAAATTTTTAAGCTCCTCATGCATGGCATTGATCCAATCAGGGTTCGACAGTGCTTGTCCAATATCTTTGGGCTCAAAAGAGGCAACAAAAACAGAATGAGCAAAGTGAGAAATCTCATATGCTCATGACCATGTGACTCGCTGGTCAATGCCTCCGATCATCGTCTAAGGAGGGTGGTTGTGCTGGACGTAGTGCGGTGCTTCCCTCGATGAAGTTTCCTCCTCATCAACAGCAGCTGGTGCTCCCTCAGGTGCAGTCAGTGTAGACTGAGGAAGCTGCTTGAACGGTCCCCAAGTCGTGGAAGAAGAAGGGTCGGGGCCGTGAGCTGAAGTCAATGTTGCAGGGTCGACAGGGGCAGCCAGTGGAGTTGGCTCGGGATCACCCTAATCGACATCTTCTTGCTCCTCCTCCACAAAGATGCTCTCACCATACTCATCATCACCTGTACGCTCAAAAATAGGGGTTGTACAAGGCATGGTTTTATCGAAGGTGACTTCACAAGTCTCCATCACCCGGTCAGTTTCAAGGTTAAGAACACGGTAAGTAGAAGAGTGAGTCGCATAACCAAGAAAAATCCTGTCAGAATACCATGACTCAAATTTGTCCAAATTTCCTTGCTTTAGGATGAAACACTTGCAACTAAAAACCCTAAAGTGGCTCACTTTGGGTGTTCGACCAAACCGCAACTCATAAGAAGTTTTCTTGATAAAGGCTCAGAGAAAAATGCGGTTGGAAACATGGCAAGCAGTGTTGATTGCTTCGGCCCTATATCTCCTAGTAGTCCTATGCTCATCGAGCATCATCCTAGCCATCTTAACCAAGGTTCTATTTTTGCACTCAACAATGCCATTTTATAGAGGAACATATGGCGAGGAGAATTGGTGCTCAAGACCCAAAGAAGAGCAAAATTTTTCAAAAGTTGGAATTCTTAAACTCGATGCCATTGTCACTGCAGATAGCTCGCATGGCACCCTTGAGAAACTCGTTTCACAAACAAAGGATCAAATCACAAGCTAAAGGAAAGACCTCATCCTTGCTCTCCATGGAAACACCCAAGAGTATCTCAAAAAGTCGTCCACGCTCACTAGAACATACCACTTCCCTCCTCGGACCTCACCCGGGATGGACTAACTATGTCCATGTGGAGGAGTTCTCTGGGTTCCTTGGTCATGATTTGGTTCACTTGAGGGTGAGAAGCGGTAACCATCTTCCTGTGTCGACAAGGGTGACAAACCAAATCCTTCTCAAACTTCAATTTGGGCAGTCCTCAGATTAGGTCTAAAGAGCTCAACCTAGCAAGTAGATCAAAATTCAAATGACCAAGTCTCCTATGCCACTTCCATAACTCAGAAGAAGAATTGGCCATCAAACACTGAGTAGAGCCAAATGAGCGAGAGAAATCAGCTCAAAAAACTCGACCAAAAGAAGAAATCCAGCAAACAAGATCACCTTTGGAGTCCAAAACTCGAGAACAATCGGTCTTAAAGCACACTTCATAACCATCCAAAAGGAGTTGCGACACAGAAAGCAAGTTGAAATGCAAGTTTAAAACCAAAGCAACATCTTTAAGGACAAAACTATTGTTCAAATGAATGGAACCACGCGATAGCACCTTACCCTTACTGTTGTCCCCGAATGTGATGTACTCCTTACATTTTATGGGACTGAGGCTGGAGAACCAATTTGAATTTCTAGTCATATGGCACGAACATCTGGAATCAATGAGCCACGTGTTCTCCAACCTGATCTCTTGCATCAGTAAAAAGGCAGAGAGTGAGCAAAAGGTGCAATACTGGGGTTAGTAAAGTAAGAAGGATACCAGTGTTGACCAATTTGCCCAAAAGAGTTAGAAGAAAAAGCATTATACATGCCAAGTCCCATTTAGGGGGAGCGATCACCACGTGGGGGAAAACGTGGTCCGCTAGAGCTGTAGGACAAAAAACCATGGCCGTGAGGCTCAAAGCCATACTGGTCACAACCTGAACCACACCAGGCATGACCACCTCGTGGTCTCACAGCCTGAGGCCTAGCACCTTGAGGCCTTCCACCTCTAGGCCTAGTAGTGCGCCTCTAAACATACCATTCATGTACACCATGGGAAGGGTGGTACATGTCCCGGTTGTTTAACTCAAACTGATGCCTCTCATCCCTCTTCCTTCTAAAATAGAACTCAAACAAGTGACCCTCCCTCTCACAGTAGTCACAGTGGTACCTCACCTCTCTCTTAGGTGGTGTAGGGTTCACTCTCTTGTGGTTCTAGTTCACTCTCTGAGGAGGTTTGCCTTTGGGAGGTAGCTCTCTTAGAATATCAGGGAGAGTGTCAAGTGGGTTCCTGAGGTGGTTACATTTTGGAATCCACACTTCTAAGGGGCTGCCTTAGGGGGTTCTTCAAACACTCCATCCTTGACAGTGGACTGGATAGGCTTAGGTGGGGTTATTTTGATCAACTCAGGAGCTGTGGATGGTTTCTCACTTGGGCTCAAGCCACTGTGCTCACCAATCTTGCCAAAAAACTTTCATCCTTCCCACCTATAGCAAAGCCTACTCTCGATGTGTCAGTTCCCCTCCTGAACTGACTCATCATCATTCCCAGCTGAGGCTCACTGCTAGACACCCAACTTAGTATGGATTGAAGGAATGTGTTTTCCTCTTTGACCCTAGTCCTGTCATGCCTACAATTGCCAAGTTCCAATTCCAAAGCTTCACAACAAGCACACTTAGCAACAACAGACTCAAAGTTGGACATCTTAAGCAAAGAAATTCTAGCAATTTTCTCCTCTATCTTAGTTTGCAAAAGAGAGCAAGACTTGCAACCAACCAAAGCAGTAGGCTAAGCAGTAGCTTCATCAAATTTTTCAAGCAAAGAAAAATACTTAGATTGCCAGTTAACAAGGTTAGTCATGTCAACCGAGCAAGCATCACATTCAATTTCATCGTTAACAAGGTTAGTCATGTCAACCGAGCAAGCATCACATTCAGTTTCATTAGTCACGACTACCTCATTTTTCCTAGCTTCTTCAAGTTGATCAAGTGCTATGTTAAGTTTTCTAGCAAGTTCTTTCTTATCCTTAACAACACACTTGAAATTAATCTCTTGATCATACAACGTTTTTAGCATAGCATCATTCTCAGTAGTGAGAGAGTCAAAAGTGGGAGGTACCTCTTCCTCAGAGTTGTTGGTGCTTCCCATCTCCTCATCACCAAGTGCCATGGTGCAGTATCCTTCATGGTTGGAGATGGCGTGGAAGCAGACCCTATTGAAGCACTCCTCAGACTTTGGCTTGGACTCTTCGTCATTGGAGTTGCTGAAGTCACTCATGGAGGTGATGCATGCCTGCTACTTCTCCTAGAACTTGCAGAATAGCTTCCTCTTGTATGCCTTCTCGTTGAAGTTCTCCTTCTTCTTCTTGTGCTTGGAGGAGTGGTACTCCTGCTTGTCCTTGCGCCTGGAGTGGTCGTACTTATCGAAGCCCTTGTCTTTCTTAGGGCAGTTGGTGATGAAGTGGTTGGCACCCAAAACAGCTTCCTTCTGGCCACCATGTCGGTGATTCAGGCGGTTGTTGTGAAACCATGAGAAACGACCGATCACCAACGCCATCTCGTCATCTCCAAGGCACTCCAGCTGCTCCTCTGTGACAGTCAACAAAAACGACATGGCAAAAGACAAGTGTGAAGTGTCAGAAAAACTTGAACTTCCCTTACCAGACACTAGAGCCATAGAAGGAGTTGGAGCAGACAGATTCTTAATCTTCGCCTGTGTCTGGATGTTGATTTCGGTGGACTTAAGCTTGCTGAACAGCTCATCCACGGTGAGGGTGTAGTAGTTGGGTGATTCTTGGATTGCTAACACCTTCACATCCCATACCTTCCGATCTAGAGCATATAGAAGCTTAAGTGCTCTCTGATGATCATCATAAGGCATCTGAGGGTTGTTCGCCTTCATTTTGTTCATGATGGTTTGAAGATGAGCAAACAAAGAATCGACCGACTCACCCTCCTGCTAGGAAAAATTCTCATACTCATGCTTGTACATTTCATAGAGTCTGGTTTTGATTTGGGGTGCACCCTCATGATAGCTTTGAAGCCTTACCCAGATCTCATGAGTAGTTGACAGTCAGAAACACGCTCGAACTCAGGAACTGAAAGACTCTAAAAGAGAAGGCTATGGGCCTTGTTTGTTCGCATTGTGCTGGTCAACCTGTTCCTGACTGATGCGAGCATTAAGAACCACATAGTCAGCATCCTCGTAAATTTTCCAAACATGCCAATCAATCCCTTGAAGGTATGTGGACATGTAAATCTTCTAGTGGGGGTAGTTCATCACATCAAAGGGTGGCAGTTTTCTAGAAAACTTATCCATGTCGTCTTCTGCGGATCACAGATCGATTAAGGTGGAAGTGATCCTTAACTGGCTCTGATACCAATTAAAGGACCAGTAACAGTGCCCAGAGGGGGGGTGAATGGGAGCCTCAAAATTTTCTCAAAGAAATGGAGGCCCTTGGCTCGTTCACTTAACCCTAAGAAACAATGACCAAAATGTGATGACCACGACCCTAGAGCAGAGTGGATGTTCCCTTGGAACACAGCGGGTCAACACAAGAAGTCCAACACAAAAGATGGATCACAAAATAGTGCTCAAACGTGCCAAGAGTTGAGAGCACTGCTGCTAAATCAGCAAGGCTGGACACGTCAGGTATCGAGGCCGGACGCGTCCGGTATCAAGGCCGGACATGTCCGGTAATATGAACAGCACGCTGTGCAACCAAAACGAAATTTAAAAACCTAGTCAAATGGTGTCCAAAAATTGTGAAATTTTAACCTAAAGTTCTAGACACCAAAGAGAAGATCTCCATAAAATTTTACCTCCAAACACAAAAAATTGCCAGGCCAGACGCGTCCGTTATGCAGGCCGAACGTGTCCTGTGTGCACGGGCAGATTTGGGAAAATTTGATTTCAAAACTAAAAACTAATCAAATTAACTCTGATTGACCTGAAATTTTATACGAAGGTTCCTGGGAATGTTGAGAAGATATCTTCAAGATATCAATACCCAATTCCAAGAAATCACCATGAAATCAAAAAGGGAATGAAAAGTGAATCTTGAGGGGACCTAGAGCAAGAAATCTATGGATCTTTGATCTCGTGAGGTTTTAGAGCAAATCCTTTGGTAAAAAGCCTTTACTCACTTCATAGATCAAGTCAGCCCAAAAGATTTGAATAAAAAAGCTCTAGAAATGAAGAAATAGCAAAGTTTATGGTAGAGGAAAAGATAAACTCGTGAAGAACACCAAGAACACAATTCAATCACAAAACGCAACCTTGAATCCAAAAGCCCAGAGGGCACGTGCACTCTAAGGGGTGCACTTCCTATGAACAAAGGAAACAAAATAGTTCTTGACCTCTCTCTAGCAATCCATGGGGAGGAAGGAAAAACCTAGCCACTAGAAGAAAAAAATAAAATGAGAGAGGTGAGTTAGAGTTGGGGGTCTCCACTGCTATTTATAGGTACATTTGGATACCTCCAAAATGCCCCTTGGATAACTTGAGCTAAACTAAACCATCCGAGGGCATTCTAGTCCAACCCATGATAACTTGATCCGACGGCCACCGTGCCTTCTCACCGGTAGCCTTGCATCCACGCAATCTCCCTGATGCCGCCACGTGCCGTCCGTCTGTGCCAAGACCGACCCGGGTTTTGAGGCCCAAACCGCGAAACATGCCGCCACGAGTAGCGTGCCGCACACGCGTTCCCCGCCGATGGTTTTGAGGACCATCAAACCATCGTCGATGGTTTTGAGGCCAAACCACCAAACCGCCGTGAGTAGCGTACCCCGTACGCATCCCCTGCCATGTCATCTTGCACTTGTTGATGTCCAAGTGTAAGCCTCTGCGGCTAGCACCCAGCCACCGGTCTCTCAATCCAAGCCACCACGTCCGCCCTTCACCGTATCCAGTCTGTCAATATGGCACGCCCGCTTGACCTTCTTCCAACCATCACTACCGCCTCTGGACTCTACACCTACATAATGACTATGAAAAAAGCCATGTGTTCGCACGATCCATGTCGTCTTGTGGATCACGGACCGATTAAGGTAGAGTGATCCTCAACCAGGTCTGATACCAATTGAAGGACCAAAAACGGTGACCAGAGGGGGGGTGAATGGGAGCCTCAAATTTTTTTTTCAAAATTTAGGTCCTCGGCTCTTTCATCTTCCCTGAAAACTCAAACAGCATTGGACAGAAAAGTTCTACTCAAAATAAAAACCTGTAGGAACAAGCGGTGCGCAGATCAGAGTTTAGAAACATAAAAAGTCACCAAAACAAAATCTGGACTCAGTCCAGTTGGCCTAGCTAGCTAGCTCAGTCGGCCTAGCTAATTGAGTCGTCTTAGCCGAGTTGGTGAGTAGGCCTGGCCGAGTTGGTGGCTGGGTTGCCTCGAGCCGGCCGAGCCGAGTGCCCCAGCTGGCCCGGTCGGTTCTTGTGACCAGCCATGGGAAAATCCTCAATTTTGATGGAACTTCTCCAATCAAATCCAACTACAATCAAATTTCACAAAGGTGTTCCTGAGGCAGTTGGTGAGCTATCCTGAAGAAATCGTCGCTTAATTTGGAGTAGATCAAGAGAAATTGAAAAGGGGAATAAAAGTGGATCTTGAGGCAACCTAGAGCAAAAGATCCAAAGAACTTTGATCTCATGATGATCAGATCATTTTCTTCGGTAGAAACCTTCTACTCACATCATAGATCAACCCAGCACAAAAGGAACAAATCAAAACGCCCCTAAAACAAAGAAATCTCAAAGGTATGAGGGGGAAGAGGATGAACTCGTGAAGAACAACAAGAACACAAATCAAACATAAATCTCAGCCACGAATTCAAAAGCCCAAAGGGCACGAGCACACTAGGGGGTGCTCTTCCCATGAACAGACATCACAAGATTGTAATGGACCTCTCTCAACAATCCATGGGGAAGGGAGGAGAAAACCTAGCCACTAGAAGGAGAAAACACAAATGGGAGAGGTGAGTTGGAGTTGGGGGACTTCGACTCTATTTAACAGGTACATTTGGACATCCTAAAATGACTCTGGATACATTTGAGCTAAACTACTTCACCCGAGGGCATAGTAGTCTAACTCTAGTTTTCATGATCCGACAGCCACCACGCCTTCTCATCGGTAGCCTTGCGTCGATGCAATCTCCCTGATGCCGCCACGTGCCATCCGTCCGCATCGGGACCTCCGCCCAGGTTTTGAGGCCCAAACCTGCGAAACCCGCTGCCGATGGTCTTGAGGCCAAACCACCAAACCCCCGCCGAAGGTTTTGAGGGCAAACTACCAAACCGCCCACGAGTAGCATAGCCCGTACGCATCCCCCGCCATGTATAGTTGCATTTGTCGATGTCCAAGTGTCAGCCACCATGGCTGGCCACCCGGCGATTCAGTCCCTCGGTCCAAGCCTCACGTCCGCCCTTCACCGCTCTCGGTCCGTCGGCACGGTATGTCCCACTTGGCCTTCACCTCGCCATTGCCACCACCTTCGGACTCCACACCTACACAACATAAGCCAAGAGACATGTTTTCTGAGTATCACATCCACACCCAAACCTTGCATAACTGTCAAATCTATATGAAAAGTTCTACCTTCCAACCCAAAAGCTACCCCCAAAATCATTTGGTTTGTCAACATATTAGCTCCAATTGAGCTAATACGGTAAGCATACTTCATTTCCTAAATTGGAAACTCATACTTATGTGCATAAGCTTGACTTACAAAGGAATGAGACGATCTAGAATCAAACAAAACAACTGCAGGATGAAGGTCAATGGAAAACTTACTAGCGGTAATAGGTTCTCCCTATGGGACTCCATCCAAGGTGGTGTGATGCACACGAGCAAGATAAGTGTTGGGCCTCTTCTTCTGAGGTAGAGGACAATATCTAGAGAAATGGCCTTGACGACCACAATTATAGCATGGTCTCTTGACCCAACTGCCACTATTGTTGGTGTTGCTCTACTTGCTTGGTCCGGGCTT
>DXKC01000506.1:0-12155 GCA_031170775.1 Cymbopogon citratus
TTTTTTTTTCTGCCAAACCTCCCACAGTCCAAAACGGTCTCGAGAACGTGTTCGATTAGAATTCGTCCCATGACGTCCTGTAAAATTAAAAAAATCATAACTCTCTAATATGAACTCGGATGACGACAAACTTTATATCAAAATTGTAGCTTTCGATATGATCTACAACTTTGTAGTTGATAACTTTTTGATTTGAAACTGTTTAGGGTCCCAAAAATATTATTTTTAGACTTAAACAATTAAAAAAATCATAACTTTCTTATATGACCTTGGATGAAGACAAACTTTATATCAAAATTGTAGCTCGCAATGGGGTCTACAACTCTGTAGTTGATAATTTTTTGATTTAAAATGTTTAGGGTCCCGAAATATTATTTTAAGTACACAAATTTTGAAAGCTATCGTACCGCACATGGATTTACTTCAAAGAGATACGTACATATCCTCTCTGAATTCTTTTAAAATACAAAATTATATATTATCTGCAAATATGCTCAGCAAGTCACCCGGCCATACATATTAATGGGTCATTTTATTATGGGCTTTGTAATATTATAAGCCACATAAAAAAATGTTTGCACATAACCAGCTAACTAATCTATTTTGCCTGCCAATGACTGTGGGCACTGTGCCGAACCTGAACATGCATGTTAAAATATTTGTACACGCACGCCTGCATACATCTCATATACATGCATGAGCATGTACGTGATCGAGCAGCTCTGATCATAGGGCTTTTCGGTAGCCAGCTAATAAGTATATGCCAAAATCCCATCAAACAATTAGTCTAAGACAATTATTTATTTTGTTCCGTTGCAACGCACATGCATCTTTGTTAGTTGACCATAAATCGGACAAAAATTAAATCAAATAAAAAATATATGAGGCCATCGGTGTGCTGACGACACAAGGCCAATAGACCACAATGACACAGATCCACTGGAAAGCTTCAACAGAGGCATCAGGGCTTTGGGGGGCTGTCCTAGGGTATTGCAGGATCGTTTGGTTATAGAGCTTTGAGGCCGCTGGGCATGGAGGTGCCACCATGGTGCTTAGGCACCAAGCCACCTCGAAGCCTAGCCATGGGGGCATGGCGTTGCGAGAGACGTCCGTCGCCACCCGTCGGGGTGTGGGCGATGTAGGGCCGCTGATGTGGATCGCCGGGCGAAGAAGCTTCGCCACAAGGAGTAATCGGTGTGACCGTGAGAATAGAAAAAAAAAGTTAGATAAGTAAAAAAGACGTAAAAGGGTGCAAGAGAAAATAGAAAGAAAATAAAAAAACAAATAAAATTAAGAGAAGGACATTGTGGACATATCATCTCTTTTATCTACCATGAAAAGTTGTTTTAGTAAATGTTTCATCAAAACGGCTTTCACTCCCATACCTACCCATACATAAGTTATAGTAGTATATGTCGAGCTATATGGCTGATGGCTTCTGCGGCCGATAAAATGACTTATGTTATTTTGTTTGATAGGAAAATACTGTATCATATTTTGATAAGCCAATTTGATAAGCAAACATGACAAATTTAAAAACATGATGGTTACATAACAAACCGTACACCGTGGCAACGCACGGGCATGTTTGCTAGTTATTATAATAACAAGAAAATTGAGATGTCAAACGATAATATCTGAAGATCAAGACAGAATAACATATTGTTCAACACCTTGATTGAGTTCAAATTAGACTAAAAAGTGGATTTACTTTAATAACCCGAAGTCCTAATTTCAGTAGCTAACTTACTAAAGTTTAAAAAGAATCCTACAACTATTAGGTGTTGTGAGCTAAATTGACTATTTCCTGTCATGGTGAAAGCAACCTACAAAGAGCACATATGTCCTCAAGATATTTCCTAAGACAATATATATTATCCCGATTTTGCGGAAAACAGATGAAAATGTGGGCAGAGCAGGAACTTGGCAATGTAGGGAACAATTCACACTCAATCAACAGAACAATACAAAAAGTAGACACCCAATTTTTAGTGCAAAATATATTGACACGATATAGTTTTTTTTTTTAGGGGAAACAAGATCCAAGATCCCGGAGCTCAGCAGTTGTGCGCTGGTGGTGGACCAGCGCCACCAGGCCGGGCCAGGAAACTGGACGGTGCGAGCCCAATCGGTTGCGGTCCAGCCCAAACCGCGGACCCGACCGTTGGAGGGGGACCAGGGGTGGAGCAGGCACACTGCCCCAGAAGGGCCCAGGCTGGCCGCGCACTGCACCACAGCACACGCCGCCGTTCTCCACTCGAAAATTTCAAAATTCGAATCCCCCCTCCCTCTGGCCTCTGCTCTGCTGCGGCCGGCGGCTCCAATAGGATGGACGGACGGACGGACGGCGTCAGCCATTCCCGTTGCGCCCTTGCCGTTACTACTACTTCCTACGGCGTACTAGTATAAAGCAAAGGCAAAGGCCCCCCCATCCCCAAACCCTAACACTCCCCTGACGCTCCCCCAGATCTGTTCCCTCCTCTTCCCCGCCGCCGCCGCCGCCGCCGCCTCCGAATCCCCCAGCCGTCCGCCATGAGGGAGATCCTCCACATCCAGGGCGGCCAGTGCGGCAACCAGATCGGGGCCAAGTTCTGGGAGGTCGTGTGCGCCGAGCACGGCATCGACGCCACCGGCCGCTACGGCGGTGACTCCGACCTCCAGCTCGAGCGCGTCAATGTCTACTACAACGAGGCATCCTGCGGCCGCTTCGTGCCCCGCGCCGTGCTCATGGACCTGGAGCCCGGCACCATGGACTCCGTCCGCTCCGGCCCCTACGGCCACATCTTCCGCCCCGACAACTTCGTCTTCGGCCAGTCCGGGGCCGGGAACAACTGGGCCAAGGGACACTACACCGAGGGAGCCGAGCTCATCGACTCCGTGCTCGACGTCGTGCGAAAGGAGGCAGAGAACTGCGACTGCCTGCAAGGTAGGTTTGCTTCTCTTCTGTTGCTTTGTTTTAGATCTGCGAGCGCTTGGATCTGTAATTCCACAACTCGGCCGGCTCTCCTCAAATCACTCCTCTCGGCTCCCCGTCCTGCAGGCTTCCAGGTTTGCCACTCCCTCGGCGGCGGCACCGGCTCCGGCATGGGCACGCTCCTCATCTCCAAGATCCGCGAGGAGTACCCCGACCGGATGATGCTCACCTTCTCCGTCTTCCCGTCGCCCAAGGTCTCCGACACCGTGGTCGAGCCCTACAACGCCACCCTCTCCGTGCACCAGCTCGTCGAGAACGCCGACGAGTGCATGGTGCTCGACAACGAGGCGCTCTACGACATCTGCTTCCGCACCCTCAAGCTCACCACGCCCAGCTTCGGCGACCTCAACCACCTCATCTCCGCCACCATGAGCGGCGTCACCTGCTGCCTCCGCTTCCCGGGACAGCTCAACTCGGACCTCCGCAAGCTGGCCGTCAACCTCATCCCGTTCCCGCGCCTCCACTTCTTCATGGTCGGCTTCGCGCCGCTCACCTCCAGGGGCTCCCAGCAGTACCGCGCCCTGACGGTCCCGGAGCTCACCCAGCAGATGTGGGACGCCAAGAACATGATGTGCGCCGCCGACCCGCGCCACGGCCGCTACCTCACGGCGTCCGCCATGTTCCGCGGCAAGATGAGCACCAAGGAGGTGGACGAGCAGATGCTCAACGTGCAGAACAAGAACTCGTCCTACTTCGTCGAGTGGATCCCCAACAACGTCAAGTCCACCGTGTGCGACATCCCGCCCACGGGCCTCAAGATGGCCTCCACCTTCATCGGCAACTCCACCTCCATCCAGGAGATGTTCCGGCGCGTCAGCGAGCAGTTCACCGCCATGTTCCGCAGGAAGGCCTTCTTGCACTGGTACACGGGGGAGGGCATGGACGAGATGGAGTTCACAGAGGCCGAGAGCAACATGAACGACCTCGTCTCCGAGTACCAGCAGTACCAGGACGCCACCGCCGACGAGGAGGGAGAGTACGAGGACGAGGAGGAAGGAGACCTCCAGGACTAGATACCACCACCATCATGGGATCGTCTGTCAGTCATCAGAAACTAATCATTTGCTTCATCATCATCTAAATTGTTGAGTTGTTCTATCTACTGTAGGTCAGATCAGTATGGTTAATCATCCATCATCAATTACTAGTGTCGTGTCGTGGTAGTTAAGCTGCGGGTACTTGTTCCGTTTGTGGCACAACACAAGGGAAGGAATAGGAATTGCAATGCCCTGTTGCCTTTTGCTTTGTTTCTGAAACTGTAATATGTTTGTTGTTATTCTGAACGCTCAGTGTCGCCATGCCATGTGTCTGACTGTCCTGAGTCTGACCATTAATATTAGTATTGTCATTACTAGTATGTTAACTCTGGATTCAGATTTGTACTGCTCCTGTGATCCATTCCGGCTGTGATTTTTGTCAGGGCTGGTGTTGTGTTGTGACAGCTTGTGCAGAGCAGCACGCTCCTGTAATCCAATTCGGCTGTGATTTTTATCAGGCTCAGGGCTGGTGTTGTGAGCAGCACAGCACAGCACAGCACCATGAGTTGATAATCTTGGGGCATTTGCTTGATTGATCAGGGCCTTGTTTAGTTCTCCCAATTTACTATGCAAAAAGAAGATTCTCCATTACATCAAAATGTCGGTAAATGCATGGAGTACTAAATGTAGATGAAATCAAAAACTAATTGCACAGTTTTGTTATACTTTGCGAGACGAACATTTTAAGCCTAGTTAGTCAAAGTTTGGATAATTTTTACCAAATACAAACGAAATGCTATAGGAATTCTGATACAGTAATTCTGACCCCAATTCTGGGATTTAAACAAGGCCCAGTTACTAGGCGAGTAGGGTGACCTTGATATCTCCCTGTTGCTTGTGCTGTGTTAGGCTGTTAGCTATCTGATTTTCATCACGTGAGCAGTGTGATTTACTTTCGGTGTGCCAGTGTCATCTGAGCTGTGCTATCCTTGTCGGTGTGATTTTCATCAGAGGCCTTGTTTAGATTCCAGATATAGGGTTGAAAGGCACTGTAGCGGAATTTCTGTAGCATTTTGTTTATATTTAGTAAAAATTATTCAAACTTTGACTAACTAGGCTTAAAATATTTGTCTCGTACAATACAACAAAACTATGCAATCAGTTTTTGATTTTATTTATATTTAGTACTCTATGTATTTGTCGACATTTTGATGTGATAGAAAATCTTCTTTTGTATAGTAAATTTGAGGGATCAATTTGGAGAACTAAACGAGGCCAGAGTTGCCTCCTATCCGCTAGGCATAGAGTGATTTACTTTCGCTGGTTAATATAATATAGGTGTTTTGTGACAGCTTGTGTACAAGTGATATATAAGTCATGTCGGCGACAACGCTTGGAGATTAAACATTTTGTTTTGTAGGATGGATGATTTTTGGAGAGGAGTTAGAATTTTTAGAAAAACAACAAGGTCCAGCTCAACATTTTTACGATGTGATCGATCTATGAGGGCTTGTGGGGATCCCTGTCTCGGTGGGTGGGATGGCACTGGACTGGTACATCACATGCCGCCCACCATTGACTGATGGTCGGCTGCTCCTACATCTGTGCATGTGCACTGCATGTGTCCGTCCGTTCAACAACTGTCAGATCAGAAAAGCCATTTCCTTTGATTGATTAAGCACATCCAGCTGCACCTTGTTTAGTTCGGTGAATTAGAAGATTTCTGTAGCAGAATTTCTATGGTATTTCATTTATATTTGGTAAAAATTATTTAAACTTTGACTAATTAAGTTTAAAATGTTTGTCTCGCAAGGTAGAACAAAACTGTATAATTGGTTTTTAATTTCATCTATATTTAGTACTCCATGCATATGTCGATATTTTGATATGACGGGCAATCTTCTTTTTACATAGCGAAATTTGAGGAGAAATTCTGAAATCTCATCAACGCCTAGGACCGCAAATTCTAGTGTCCCATGTTTTGACCGGTCTCAAGAGCTCACTGTACTGTACTATTAGAGATTCTCAGCCTCACCGTCGTCTTATCTTGCTTCTTCAAATGCTTCGTGACTGACATCACATGGTGTATGCCCTCCCCTGTTAATTAGTTCCGCTATTTCAGTTTTTTAATCTCTGATTCGATCTGTCCAAATCTAACACCCATCGCCTTCGAGGGTACCTAGTGCTATATCGTTTCTTCTATACGCCAGTGCCTTCGAAGAGATGCACATCTTCAGACTTGGGACTCAGCTACGGTCTTGGTGTAGATCCCTCAAAAAGGCTAGAAATTTGATTCTTTCTCCATCACATCAAATGTTGTGTCGTGTGTATAGAACATTAAATGTTAATAAAATAAATAACTAATTGTACAGATTAGTCGTAAATCACAAATCGAATCTTTTAAGACTAGTTAGGCAATATTTATCAAATACAAATGAAAATGCTACATTACTTTTTAATCTAGAAATTTACCATCTAAACAAGGCCTACGTTCCATGGGGAAAAAAACCTAATAGGGTGCAGCCACTCCCTCAGTCCCAAAATAATTGACACTTTATGTATCAGTCTGGATGAATGTCTGTTCAGATTGAGTGTTAACTAAGATGTTTCGTTTGATAAAATCACTCTACATTTGGTATTTATACTAATTGTTACTAGCTTATGGGAAATGATACGATGATGGTACATTAATCAATTGTGTTCCATTAACTACAAAAAAAAAAGAGCGAGAAATGAGAAAACAATGGACTCCCCTGTATTCCCTACACCAAACACACACCGCTGCTTCGAGGCAAGCAGCCAGACATAGATGCTGCACACTAGCTTATCTAAGGGATACCATTAGCTCACACCGGGCAAATTCGAGACCCACTTTCTCTAAAAAAAGAAAGAAAGATATAATGGAGTAATAATTACCTTACCACACAAGAGTTTTCATTCACTCCACGGCCGGCTGCATCACTCGTCTGACCCAGCCGAGCTGACCATCCCAAAATTACAGACAGAAAAACAATGACAGCCACTAACTAAACATATAACATCTTTCTACCTAGTACAAACATTCAATTTCAACTCATCAACTCGTCATGGCATTGGCATCTATCACATACTCGCATGATCAGTTTCTGTTGCAGCCGAGCTTAGATTCTGCTTGCTGCACCAGATATGCCTTTGAAAAACTCGGCGAGGGGCAGACCGCCCTCCCAGGTATTTTAATGAAGGTTTTGGCACACAGACCGAGAAAATCCCTGGCTCCGCACTGACACTGGGAAGATCATCATATAAGTTGAAAGCTGAGTTCAGCACAACAAACCCTTCAGCTATGTTAAGATTTCTGATCTGATACACCTCAGCAGAAATCTAACACTGTTAGCAGTTAAAGCTATAACAAACTGCACCACAATTCTCAGTTGGGAAACCCAACACTAAAATGTCCCTACAAAGAACACACTGCTGCTGGACTAAACTTCCTACAATCCCAAGTGATACTTTGGTCATCCACAAAAGCATAACATCTTTTCTGTCCACGACATGTACTTCTCTATTGTCTTCAGAGGAAAACATAATCCTGGCTGAGTTAAATCACCTAAACTGTTGCTAAGTTAAGCCATCACTTGCGAGGGCTTCACATCAATCTCACTTGGTCCACCATGTTCCACTACAGTGCAGGATGCATATTCTGGATTGGGGACTTCAGACGGTGGAGCGCTCCTATCACCAACAGCAACCCTAGAATTGGGGCAACAGGAGCTTCCGTTGCCAACATAAACCTTAGAACTGGGGGAATTCGTGTTCCCATCAACAAGGATATCCTGCGAATTGCCCTTATTTGTGCTCCCATCTCCTACCAAGACCTCAGAATTGGCATTATTCATGCTCCCATCACCAATGGCAGGCAGAGACTCAGGGTATTGTGTGCTTCCATGACCAATCATATCCTGAGAATTGGCGTTACTTGTGCTCCCATTGCCAACAGTGACACGGGAGTCGGGTTGATGTTTAATCCCATAGCCAACAGTAGCCTGAGAATTGCAGATACTTGTGCTTCTGTCACCCTTTGTCACATGAGAATCAGATAGATATGTGCTCCCATTGCCAATGGGAACCTGGGAGCTGGGGTACTGTGTGCTCCGAGTACCTATGGTAACTTGAGAACTGGAGTGATGTGTGCTTCCATCACCAACAGTAGCTTGAAAGTTGGAGTGATTTGTGCTCCCAACGCCAATGGGAAACCAAGAACTGGGATCATGTTTACTCCAACTGCCAATGTCAACCTCAAAACTGAGGCAGCGCGTGCTCCTAGTGTCAATGGTAACCTGTGAATTGGGGTGATGTGTGCTTCCATTGCCAAAAGTAACCTGTGAATTGGGGTGATGTGTGCTTCCATTGCCAACGTTAACCTGTGAACTGGGATGATGTGTGCTTCCATTGCCAACAGTAACTTGAGAATTGGAATGATCTGTGCTTCCATTCCGAATGGGAAACCAGTAACTGGATCATGTTTTCTCCAACTGCCAATGGTAACCTTAGAATTGGTGCAACACATGCTCCCAGTACCAACAGCAACCTGAGAACTGAGGTAAGGTGTGCTGCCAGTGACAGTGTGTGTGACCCCATAACCAGTAGGAACATGAGAACTGGGGTAACATGCAATGAGCTTAGGTTTCTTGTTTGCCTGGAAAGCATCATTGTGGAAGCTTCCAACAATTGCCTGCAAGGTGTACATTAGGTTAGTATTTTTTTTTCCCTTTTTGGTGTGGGTGGCTGGGTGCGGGGGTACTGTAGACAGATCCTTAGAACTAAGAAGTTCTAGAAGCGGAGCTAAGTCAGATAAGAAGTTCCTTGTCCTATTCTTAACAGATTCACATATCCAAATATTAAGTTGGTTATGGTCTACTATTTACACATATATACTTCATGGAGGTAGTACACAACATGTATATAGAGAAATGGACTAATGGACTAACTGAGCAACTAGGAAAAGAATAACTACATTTGAATGTCTGAACATAAAACAACTTTAAAGACTAAAGAACCTGTTCACAATAGTTTCCACTGGTTCATGAAAGTCTGAACATTTGAATGTACCTGTACAGGTGTTGCAGCTATGAGTGGTCCAACTGCAACACCACCGATAACAGAACAATCACCACAAGCAAGGGTCACAGATAAGCAACCAAATCCAGGGCTATCAGATGTCAAAATGGATCCAAACACATGAATGATTTCTAAAGGACCCTGTAAAGATTAGAAATCAATGAACAATGCGTCATGCGTTAGTTTAAAAACTTTGGGCATGCGACCTTTTTAAATAAAGAGAGTAAATGTTTAAACCTTGTGATTTAAGGTGACAGCAGAGTGGAGTAGATAGCAATCCTGAACAGCCCCAAACACTGAGAGGACACAGACGGCTTTCCCAATTATTTTTGAGACCTGCACGATCTTTGACACAATATCCTGCACAATCATTTTCAGATAATAAAATTCCATAGATCAATTTGATAGAAAATAACTATAGCAACTACTTGGATGATTAGCTATGAAATTGGGCCGTGCATAGAACATAGAGTCCATACAAAAGGCAGCAAGATCAGTACGGGCAGAAGGGCAGAAGCAGAGTTGGGATGATCAAGCATAAACAAGATCGATGGGCAATTCCCCCACAACATAAAGAAAGCTACGCTTTCTGGGCAGTGTCATGGTTTATGGTTTTGGATCTACTAGCCCAACCATCCAAGTTATGATGTCCCAGATTGGGGTTCTATATTTCTATGCCCCATATAGCCATATGACTGAAAACTAATAATTTGACAGCTTAAAACCCTGTCAGGTTAGGTACAGAGGTTAGGTTCCTCAAGTAGTTATGCAAATTTGTGTCTAGAATATAGTTGAGCTGCAATTTAGAAGAAAGAAAGACATTGCCATTTGCAAGAGCTCAAGTGAAAGCAAGACTTGCTGCAACAGAGATGGCACAGGACCAATGGTCCTTTACCACCAAGGCAGTCGCTGCAAACAAAGACAAATCGTTGATTTGACAGCAATTGCCACCAGGGTACCTCTGCATTCTGCAATTTCTCTTCACCGGATCGCTGCGGATATGGCTTGCATAGGAAAGTGGAATGCAAGCGCTGAAAATTGATAATTTTGCGAAGTAAACTCAAGAAAAGCTCAGACTGTACAGTCCAGTTAGCATTCCACCAATGCCCAAATCCATAGACAAGATCCCGCTGACCTAGCAGTTAGCAGCTAGCTAAAAGGATTGCTGCACGGCACTGCACAGAAGAGAGAGCAAAGCATGAAGATGGTAGAGCATACCTCTCCCACATGTATTTTGAGCACATGGGGCTGGAACCCACCCAATTGGTCGGGAAAGAGATGATGCCCTGTCCACAGCGACACACCAGAATTCGTCAGCAAATTAGTGGGCAGGAAACAAATTAGGAAGGCAGCCAAGTGCAGTTAAGTGGGATTACTAGAGGACGGTTGGCCGTGGGCAGGCAGCGCCGGCGGCGGTGCCCGTGCGGACGGAGCGAGGTGGAAGCCCGGCGGCGGCAGGAGGAGGCGGTCGCAGTTGCGCGGGCGCCCCCGCCGCCGTTTCTCCGGTATCGGCGGCGGAGGCGGTGGCAGTGGACGAGGACGAGGACGAGGACGAGGAGGGGCCGTGAGCGGCTGCGGCGGCTGCGGGTCTACGCGGGTGCCCATGGCCCGCACGAAGGGGGAAGGCGCCCGCAGGCCTGGGATCAAGGCGGGCATTGGCCGGGCCAAAACCCTAGCGGCGGCGGCGGCGGCGGCGGCGGAGGAGGTGGAGGCGGAGGCCGACGGGGAGGGAAGACCGAGGGACGGCGGCGACATGGGGAAGGCGGCGCCGCCCTCATCTTCCTCTATTTCCTTCTTCATTTCTTCGCTATCGAAATCTTTGTTTGTTTGTATAGCAGCTGCTGCTCCTCCTCCTGCTGCTTTCTTGGTTTCAAAAAGCTGGTTATTATACTTGCTCAGTGGACTAGTCAGTACTACTTCCTCCGTTCTAAAATAATAATAATAGTCAGTACTACTCCCTCCGTTCTAAAATAATAATAATAGTCAGTACTACTCCCTCCGTTCTAAAATAATAATAATGATGACATACAGTATACAACATCATGTTTAAATACTCCTGCTTCGAAGAGCTGACCATTTTCAAAATACAAATTTGATAAATAAAAATAAAAACATGTACGGTCCAAAACAATATCATTAGATTTAGATTAATCACTTGGTATATCTTTATAATTAATTAATTATTATTTTTTTTCATAAATCTAATTAATATTGAACATAATTGATTACTCGAAATACGATATGTGTATTTATTTATTTATCACAGGAAGTAGAGTCCTACGTACTATCAAATAATAATAACAAATAATATAATATAATTGATGTTGCTTAGGCGTGGGCTTTCCTTTCCACTTCTCGATCTCGACGCTGGTAGTCGATAGGGATAGAGTGTGCCAAACCTGATGAACTATAAGTGTCATGGCATCCCTGTTTTTTTTTCTTTATTTTTTTGATTGTCAATCAACTGAAATCAGCAGTGGGCGTGGGGGACAAATAAATTTGTTTCGATTTTATGGGATCGGCTCACATGAAGATGAAGAAATCCTCCAAAGCCAAGGGAGGTAGTGGACCTGTTTTTTTGGTTTTTAAGCGGGTTTACTATAATAATAATACTATTATATCACATCACATTACTTTACATCGGCGGTGGTGGAAAATCGGTTATTTTCATCGCGAGCAATGGATGCGCACTGTTGTTGAAATGGTTATTGTCTGTGTGAAAAAAAAAAATGAAAGCAGCAAAAACAGTACTACGACAGTGAAACTTTCTCAATTTTAACTAGGTTCGTAGGATTGCAATATTTATATTTTTAAATAAATTTGTTAAAAAACTAGATTTCAAAATCTTTACGATGATATTAATTACTTAACATAAATATTTATATATTTTAATATATAATTGCTAGTATTTTAAAAACATGGTTCCAGAGCGCAGAAAAGTGAAAAGCCTCTTCATTTTTCACCGAGCAAAAGCGCACGTCGCGGTAGCGAAGAACACGGAAGGAAAAATGAACCTGGGAACAGAGCAAAGCAAAGCAAAAGGCAGGCAGGTGGTCAGATCAGATCGGACCTGAGAGGCATACAGTATATTACAAATACGAAGGCTG
>DXKC01000507.1:0-15412 GCA_031170775.1 Cymbopogon citratus
TTAGTGTGCTAGTAGTATTATTGAACAGAACAGCTATCACAGAAGACGTGTGAGCGAGAGCCGAGAGGACAATTCAGCGGAAGCAAATCCCAATCGCAGATCTCAAGTGGACCACAATATGAGCTCCATCCCCCACCCCCAGGGCTTAAAACTTTTGTATGGGTACAGTTCAATCGTACTTTGTCAGCTGTTGATCAATATTTGTGGTCTTTTCAGCGTACTTTGTCAGCTACTGCCTACTGCTACTGGTCACGAACCAGCAGTGTATTCCCGCCTCTCCGGTGGCTTCGGTACCACGGACAGGTACCGACTATTGGGAATCATCCAACAAATGGTTCGTCATTCACGTGGCAGGGCCACCAGGAGAAATCAGACAATTCAGTACTCGAGAAATGCAAATGCAATCGCTGAATCGCAGCAGCAACGCTCATCAGATGATCAAGCCCAACACTTTTGTTGACCAATCAATCAACCAAAGGAAATCGATCACTTCAAGTACGACTAGATTACCAATATTTTTTTTTCTCCTCTAATTAGCGTACATTGAAATGGACCACAATCACAAGCCAATGAGGTTCCTGGAGGTGGTGACGCCGCCGTCCACGACGAGGTTGTGGCCGGAGATATATCTGGACTCGTCGCTGGCCAAGAAGAGCACCGCCTCGGCGATGTCCCTGGGTCTCAGCGTGGGGCCCTTGAGCGTGGCCAGCCCCCTGACCACCTCCTCCATCTTCTCCACCTCCTCGTCGCTGGGCACGGTGATGTCGAGGTCGGCGTCATCGCCGGCGTCGTCGTCGTGGCCCTGGCGCCAGGCGTTGATGAGCATGGGCGTGGCGACGCCGAAGGGCGACACGCAGTTGACGCGGATGCCGTGCGCGCCGAGCTCGCAGGCCGCGTTCTTGGTGAGCCCCACGATGGCGTGCTTGGAGGCGGTGTAGGCGTGCGGTCCCAGTCCGCCGAGCACCCCGGCCACGCTGGCGACGGAGACGATGCTCCCGCCGGCACGGCGCTGCACCATGGCGAGCGCCGCGTGCTTCATCCCGAGCGCGGCGCCCAGCGCGTTGACGCGGAGCACGCGGTCGAACTCGCCCGCGTCGAAGGAAAGGATGCTCTTGGCGGCGCGCGTCTGGCGGCCCAGCACCCCGGCGTTGTTGCAGTAGACGTCGAGCCGCCCGCCGTGCCGCGACAGCGCCCAGTCCACGGCGTGCTTGACGTCCTCCTCCACGGACACGTCGCAGTGCACGAAGCTGACCTGCGGGCCCAGCGCCGACGCCAGCGCCTCGCCAGCGCCTCCCCGGCGGCGTCGTCGATGTCCGCGATCACCACCCGCGCCCCGTGCTTGGCGAACAGCCTCACGGTGGCCTCGCCGATCCCGCGCGCGCCGCCCGTCACAATGGCCACCTTCCCGTCCAGCCTGCACGACAAAAACAGGTCACCACCGGCATTAGCCGCCACGGCAAACTCCAAGAATACTGTACTGTAGGAGTACACTAGCTGTCTCGCTAACAAGGCAAGACACCATGCATGTAAATGGAATGGAAGGAGACAGAGTAGCAGTAAGTACCTCTTGGGCATAGGGGTTTGCACGACGGCGGCGCCATTGCCGTCCCAGCCGTGGTGCGACGGCGACATGACGGGCTGGTGCGCGTGCGCCATCTCGGGGCGGAGGTCGAGCGCCGGCATGGCTGCCGCGGCGTAGGAGGCGAGGCTAGCGTGCATGTATGCAGCAGTGTGTGTCTCGAGTCCCGACCACAACTCACGCAGACCACACAGGAGGCGAGGTCGAGTGCGCTTGCTCCTCTGCTGCTGCTGTGGCCTGTACTGCGCGGACTGCTCGGCTCGGCGGACCGGGCCGCTACTTATAGCGCCGGGAGGGGAGCGGGCGGGGGCAGGGCGGCCGCTCGTGTGGAGCGAACAGAGCGCGGCACCGGCACAGTTTTTCCGTCCCGCTTTCGTGCGCCCGTCGCGGCGGCACGTTCGCGGAAGTGTGGCACGCGAAACGGCGACCGAGCGGCCTCTGTTCCCGTCCGGCTGTCCCGTAGCCGCGAGCGGTGAGCCTGACCGGCATCTCCGTGTCCGTGGGGCGGCAGCGGCACGGGCTCCAGATGTGGACACGCAGACCAAACACACCGAGAGCCGTCTCGCTGGAGAGTTTGGTTGGGCGGGACGACTGGTTGACCGGCTTGTTGGCTTGTTGGGAGGGGTTCGGCACCGGCGCCGTGGAACCGCAAGAGCTTTGGTCGTGCTGGCTGGTACCAGGCCTGGACAGGTGGATCTACGTGCGCTGTGCTGCGTACTCGATCGGGGTTGAAACTTGTGCGTGGAGTCTCTGCTTACCTCAGGCGTGACCAGCTCTCGGATTGACGGATATGTGGACGGCTTGAGGCAGACGAGTTGTTGATCGGCGAACATCTTGTCTAGTGTCGTACTACAATACTAAACTAAAAGTAATAATAAATGCTGTAGTAGACGGGTAGGATCAGATCGGTCAAGTCCACTTGCTTTTTTGTTATTTTGAACCGGGCAAATGGCGAGGCCAGGTCAACTCCTGATAAATGGAGATCGGGCCATCGGGGGTGTCTATTCTGTTCATCGTACGAGGTCCCGATCGACTTTCTGCTACCTCCCGGCACTTGACATTTTTATTACTGTAGCCAGCGGAGTCTACTGCTGCACCTGGGTCGGGTAGGTAGGTGTGTACCGGCAGTTCAACGATGGGTTCCCGCTTGTGTGAGAACTGGGAACTCTGCTTCGTCTCTCGTAGACTCGTACTCGTACGTGGGGTCCCACTGTCTCAGAGAGTCAAGAGTCCAGCCGAGCCAAGCTGTTTGGTCTTTGACGATCGATCTTTTTTTTTTCTGAATATAATTAACACCAGAATCGGGAATAATGGTTGTTCTCGACGAAAGTCAAATTCGAAAGTGGGTACGTGACTTGCTACGCAAAGGCGCCTATACATGGGGAGTTCTAGGTTCCCAAGCCACGCCATGAATGATGCATATGATGGACTTGGACGTATCACGCGCGCCCTGCTTGTTTTTTCCTCGACCGATAAGATAGAGCATGGTTGCTCACCAGTCATGTCTTGGGGATTACGCGATCAATTTGGTTACTACGCTTTGTTAACGACAAGAGAATGTCTATTCAGATTTGCTAAGATACATTGCCATTCAAAACACCAGCCAGAACGCAACCGCACAACACAAGATCAGACATATAATTGCAGAATATATTATATATATCCAACAAAGTGGTACTGTACATTGACAGTAGTGGACACTAGTACGTCGCAGTAGTGCTTAATTCAAAGCCCAAAACCTAACTGTCCCATCATCATACACATACACACAGGATTGGACTTGTCGTCGTCGAACCAACAAATTAAAGCCCATAGCAAACGATGATGATCATCAATCAAAAATCAACAAAAACAAAGTCAAAAGCGCCGACGAAGGCAGCTCTCGCCGCAGCAACCACGAAGCCCCCTCCGATCCACCACCCCTGGAAGGTGAAAAAACGATCTGATTTGTTCTGCACTTCCAGGTCCACCTTGCAGACGACTTAAACAATTGACCAAATCTTGGCCTCACCTAAACCCCCTTTGATTGAACGAACAAGCTAGCTGACATATAGATCGAGGTATCCTGATCCTGCCCTAGCCGAAAGCAACAAGGATCCCTCTGTCACGTACACTTACATACAGCTGTGCTTTGTACGCATGCATTTTCTATGGAAATCGCGACAAGGGCACAAAACTATAGTACTCATCGATCAGCAGTGGAAAAGTAATGACGTGATGCTGGTGTCATTGCGCGAGCAGCAAGAGCCTCACAGTGCATGTTTGGACCACTACTTCGGCCAATTGGTGGATTCAAATTAAGGGCGTGTTTGGGACTGCTCCACGAACTCTGCTCCACAAACTCTACCATGGAGCAGCTCCACAAACTCCAGGTTTTTGTGGAGCGCCTCTTTAGGTGCTCTCACAACTTCAGCATTTTTTCTGGAGCTGTGTGCATGGAGCTGAAACCGTTTGGCAAAAAAATATGGAGCAGAGCTGAAAAACGTGGAGCGGAGCAGTCCCAAACACACCCTAACAGGTTAGGAAGCAGTCAAGCAACAGTTTTTACAGTTTACTCTTAATAATCTCACAGTCTAACCCACATGCAATCTGGGGATGTAGAGTAACGTTGAAACGTCATCGTGCCGTCTGCAATCGAACCTTTATAATTTTAGAAGCCAAATTTTATAATCTCAAGCTGATCCAAGTGGGGGTTCGTCAAAGTGAGGTTAATTGGGATTCAATTCACCTTCACCATGACTGAGTGACACTTGTGCATATATAAGAGCCAGCTAGAATGCTAGATAGACCTCTAGTGAGAAAAGATAGTGATATGATTAGACGACTGATTGGTGTGCATAATTAAGGGCTTCTTTATGCAGCTCGTATCACTCGTGTACAATAAACAAGGACACGCAATGTGTACAGTAGTACCTCTCAACTTAGATATACGTCCAAATTTGACTATCTTAATACTTCTGAAATATCGTTATTTTTTCAGAAGCGTGCAGGAACAAAGTTTTCAGACAGCTAGCAAACATGATATTCTCTTGAGTATTTTCTCACAAAAAAAGAACTCTTTGATTCTTGAGAAATGGAGACCTAATATAATACAGTATATATGGAGGTTAGTTGCATGCATGGCGTGTTAGGCGGGTCTGTTATTCTCTTGATGACTGCGTTTTGCTTAAACTAATCACGCTTTACAGTCAGTTCCGATCAGGAGCTAGCCAGGCTAGGCTAGGCCAGAGACTACTAGGTAGCCATGTTCTGAATGCAACAAATTAAAGCCACGCGATCCTGCATTGTTAGCGATGCATGCAGCAGCCAGCTAGGTGGCCATCCAAGAGTCAATGGCTTTCGGCTAGTGAATCTTGGGCGCCTCAAAACTCAACAAACAGATCCGGGGTGTTTAAACTGGCCAATCGATGACAGAGCTGCTGTCCATGAACCATGATCGTCTACTAGCTAGCTGGCACAATCGGAACTCGGAGCGTAGGGCTTCTTTGGGTCTAGCTACGGTACCGACAGAGGAGCCCTACCAAATGGTTTAGTAGAGGATTTTTTTTTTCTTAAGTGAAAAGAAGAGTCGTAGCTGATTTGAAGGAAGAATGGATTGTGGCACTTTCAAAATGGCTCCTATAATCGCTCCCTACTGGTAAACTCAATAATCACGATCTTTAGTGCGTTGAAGAAGGAACAAAGGGATCGGACGAAGTGATGTTGTTGAGCCAGATAGTATTAAGAATAGAATACTTCAATACATGGCCCTGTTTGGCGTAGCTTCACCCACAGCTTCATAAGGTGTTGTGACCTGTCACTACAAGAAATGATGCTTTACATGACGGTTTTTTGGTAATGTTCTAACAAAACATCATAGAATTTGCCAACACCCTTTTTCAAAAACAAGTCATGAGATTAAGCGCTTATTTTTACCCTCACAAAAGAATGGAGAGAGGTGAAGTTGAAAAAAAGTAGCTTTTCATAGCTCTATACATAACTTCTCTCCCAAAGTTGGCGAAATTGTTTTGACATTTTTTTTTCCAAAACAGCTCCGATTCACTACAGAAAAATAAAAAAAATAAAAACAACTTCACTGGTAAACCTGATTATTAAGAAATAGTTTGAAACAAAACAATAACTCTGTCATGCATTAGATACAGGTGTATGGACATGTGTCGTGAATCCACGATGGCCTAGTTGTTTTGCTTCATTGTCACTAAATTTTCTTTTCTGATCCATTGAACTGTGCCTTAAGATTATGGTAGCCAAACCTAGACATCTTTTTCAACAGATTAAACGAAAAGGCGGGGAAGTCTCTTCCAGAATCGCTAAACTGAAACAAGACTATATTTATGCTATGCTATATCTAGACTTTTTTTTGCATTTGGGGGAACCTGAAATTCCCGATACCACACACTACTGAATTCATTCATGGACAAATTGTAAATGGATCGAATGTTCCATGGACTGAAAATGAGTAACGACTAATACAAGCAACAAATGTAGGAGCAGAAACAACACAAATTGTCTAAGATCGCGTGATTCACGACCTGATTAACAACTAGATCCTTGGTGGATCATCTGTATCCCAAGTCGGTATTTAAATGATGTACGGTCAGATTTGATTCCGTCTAGACCAAGGCCTTGTTTAGATGCAAAATTTTTTGGAAAAACGACACTGTAACACTTTCGTTTGTATTTGATAATTATTGTCCAATCATAGACCAACTAGACTTAAAAGATTCGTCTCGTGATTTACAATCAAACTGTGTAATTAGTTATTATTTTTATCTACATTTACTACTTCATGCATCCGTCCGAACATTCGATGTGACGGAGAATCTTGTAAAAATTTGAAATTTTGGGTGCAACTAAACAAGGCCCAAAACCTAATAATCTACACACATCATCTCCGCATAATCAGCTTGGAGATCTAAAACCGAACACATAATTAGCTTCGAGGCTGGCACAGTAGCGAGCACTGTTTGAACATGATAAAGCAATGCGGTTGGAAAGATTTGTATAGGCAGTGGGTGAGGTACACACTGAAATATCAAAATCGAGACCGAAGCTTAGAAACTCCATGATGCATGGGCGTATTTGTTTAATAGATCGATGCAGTCCAGTCAATATGCATTATACGTCTCCTATACCTAAACACGGAGAGGCCAGACGCGTACGTACGTGTGATGATAGAACCGTAGAAGAACGCTCGCTCAATATCAACAAAAAACCAGCTGGCCTTTTAAAAAAAATCAGTATCAACAAAAAGAAAATTAATTCAAAAGGTGAACACGACACAACTTCGTTCTTCGATTTGGTTCGATACGAGGCGGCATAAAATTCTTTTTGAGACGCACGTCGGTCGAGTCAAAAATAGCAAGATCTCCCCTTTTTACCAGCACGTACTAGCAGACTGCAAAGTTTGAACGAGCAAGCATGGATGAATCCAATTCCGAGCATCCTTCCAGACGGTCGGTTTGGAAGCCTCGGAGCAGGGAGCAGGGGTGCTTGTCTTTCGGCTCTTTACACGCGCAAGTACGTACATGGCTCTAAGTTTATGACCTGGGGCTCGTCGTCCTCGACGACCGCGGCGTTGACTCGTCTGGTCAAAGGCCAGAGCCCTGAATGAAACTGATGAAATGAAAGGCTCCAGCCTCCAGGTCTAGAAGGTGGAGTCGTCGTACTGTAACTAGTAAGAGCATCTCCAGCAGTTCTTTAAAACGAGTTTGGTAAATCTTATGTTTTGCCAAGTGAGAAACCGATTTGGGGAGTTGAAAAACAGTCTTGCTCCAGCAGTTTGGCAAATTAGTCTTGGCATATTTAAAAAAAAAGACCCACCGTTCAATTTATCCATCTGGCGTGGACGTTTTCTGTCTCACGCTGTTGATTTTATGTGTTCAAAACATTTCACACCTAGCAATGATTGATGGTTGCGTTCAGAGAATGATTGATGATTGATGGTGTCAAGTCATACCGGCCAAATCAACAGCACAGATTTCCCCTCACAAATCGTGATGTCAAGCCACGTGAGACACAGCGACGTGATGTCAAGCCAATCGTGTTCAGAAGATTTTATGTGTTCAAAAGATTGAAGCCACGTGATGTCAAGCCACGCAGCTCGCCAATCGTGCCTGTCCCCTCAACAAATCACTGAGACACGTATCTGTCGCTCACGCAATCACTGCCAGGGAAGGCCATATGCCAAGTCGCCGGCGCCGCGCATATATGCGCGCGCAGACCCTCTGTTTGCCAAACGTGGAGTTTTGCCAAACCCTTTTGCCAAGCTACTGGACCATAAAAAATCACGATTTGGCAAAAATTGGAAGATGCCAAGTGATTATAGCAAACACCTTGAGATGCTCTAAGAAACGCGCTCGAAGCCTCGGACTCGCGCACCCCACCACCACCTACGCCGCCGCGTGGGTAGCTGGCTCAATGGCGCCGGCGCGCAACCGCACCATGCATCCCTTTGCTTGCCTTTCCTGGTGAAAACGATGTCCGTCACATCGATGAGAGGCTGAGCTCAGTCTCGTCCTATTCTATTCTATTTATTCTAATGTATGTAGTGATTGACCACTAATATGTTAATTACGTATTGTTATCGGTTTGGTGCATCGACTTTGGATTGTTGATTCCCCTATACATTTCGATCAACTCCTCTGATCGGCTGATGGCAACTCGGCAGCAACGCTCGTTCTGATCCGATCCGATCCGTTGGTTGACTGGGAGCAGCGTTCGTCAGGCTAGACCAGAACAGCGTCTGACGACGTCCTTACTGACTGACTTCCATGCATATGCATGGGTAGCAACACTGACCATTCCGTACCCAAGAGTCAGGTATAAAACAGATGCCTGATGCCTGATCTGGTGCCCAATTCGTGTGCTGCCTGCCAGAGAAGTGAGTGCCACTAGTGGTAGCAGGCAGCAGAGCATGCAACTGGGCTCTAATCAACGTCTTGTCTGGCTAATCAGAGGCTCAGAAAAGCAGTGCCGCCGGCTTATCCTGGCTTAATATAAGCTTACTAATAAAACCCAACTAGACGACCCACTTACCGGGCTGCAAAAGGCAACGCTTGCGATGCGTGCGCTGTTCTTTCCTGGAACTGGAAGCGGAAATGGATGTTGCTGTGATGCTGTCTCAGCGAGATGTTGCGAATTTGGAGCCAAAACCAACGGTCCCGACAGCTAAAGCTAGCGAGATTAAGCAGAGCAACTTGGCACCAGAGGATGCAAATGCGAGGGAGATTGGCTTGCATAGTGCTGGCAGTAGTGCAACAGCGTAACGATGCATGCACGGATGATCATTCCCGGCTGCATTATTGCAATGCAGGCTGATCCGGAGATGCGAGCGGGAGGAGCGAAAAGAAAAACCCAACCTTTCCATGATTCCAGGACGGAGTGATCTGATGCATGGACCGACGGGAACGCTGCATCGGCATGGCCGGGCTGGCTGCTTTGGCAACTGGCCTCTTGCATTGCTTGTGCAAAACCTTGCCTGATGATGATGATATTGATGATGTGAAGGTCAGTGATAAATTGCAACGCACACCAAGTCACCAGACACCGGCCAATCAAGTGTTGCCTGCGGCCTCTCATCTGATCTCACGATTGACAACTAAACCTAGTAGACTATTGACAGTTTGATACGGTAAAAACTGGATTCGCTTTCCTCTAGAAGCAGCATCTTTGGTCACTAACACTTGGCAGCTGGCACAATGCCAAAACTCCAACACAACTAGTAGTAGCAATGCTCAAAACTACTGCCACCACCTTAATTATCCCGGGGTTTAAAATTTACAGCCCACCAGAGCCAGCACACCCCCACTTGCGCTGCGCTGTCGTTTTCCAGTAAGCGGAAGTGGCGCTGTCATGGCGATCAGCACATTTTGGGCTCCAAATTAACGGAGCCCGACAGCTGAAGCTAGTGCTACGTAACAAGATCAAGCAGAGACACTGTTCGATTTTTAAGTGGATTTTAGCAGAGCAACTTGGGCGCTAAGCTCCAAACGTTCAAGGTGGGCTTACGTGGCGTGCTTTTTCCGACTTTGGAGAGGAAAATGGAAAAAACAATGCAGATGTTGCATGGATCCAGGATGCCCGTTCAAAGAAACCCGCTGATGCTGTCGCAAAGCAACTAACTGCTCTGTTTTGGCAAACGCCTGGTCAGTGAAGCACACGCCGCTGAGTGCAGATAGCCTCTAAGACACGGCTAATGGGCGGCCATTTGAATCATGAAGTACGCAGTAAGAAGTTAGACTCATGCTAGTCCTCCTACAAGCTACGAGCCAAGATTGAGCATTGCAATTTTCTAAGGAAGACTGAGCACTTCAAACCTTTAAGGAGGACGACATATATGCTCGGTTTTACACACAACCTATAGCTATTTTCTTCGCTTCTTTGACTTGGGCAAAAGTTAGAGAGCAACGAAAATGAGGCCGGCAAAACACCAAGTCTAAGAAAATGAAATGAGGCCTGGAGGATGAATATGTAGTAGCTGAAATAAAGTCAAAACTTCATATCGTACGGAGAACTCGCAAGAGACTGATTCAAACGCAAGAGTTTTCGGACACCGCACATCAGTTTTGCTCAAGAATTCATCGATGTGGTTTCGCAAAAAAAAAGAATTCATCGATGTGGATTGTGTTTGAGTGCTTCATTTTCAGTAACCGGAACCTTCTCCGCGTCAATATAATCGGGTTGGTCCAGAAACTGTTTCGGAAATCAGGCCACTATTCGGCCCATAAACAGTTACGGCCCATAACCCACAAACAGGCCAGCCATAGTGTGCCAGCCCAAATCACCGCCTCGGGCCATCTATTCGGCCACACCGACTTGGAGCGGGCCCGGGAACGAGAGACTCACCAGAGAAAGAGAAAGGAAAGCAACACGCTCTCGCGCGCGGCAGGAATTTCTCCCCGGCCCGAAATCGAAAGCACCAGCAGCAAAGCTCTGCGTCTCTCGTCTTCGTCTTCGGCGGCGCGGCGGCGGCAGAAAGCCGACGAGGTCGAGGAGATGCTGTCCGGCGACATCCCCCCGAACCAGACCATCTACCTCAACAACCTCAACGAGAAGGTCAAGAAAGAAGGTACCGCTCTCGTCCGCCTCCATCACGCCGAAGTCCTCCTAGAACCCTAGGTTCCCGATCTGGGTATTTGCTGGGCGTTGCGTCGCGCTAGGGTTTGGTTGGCTTCCTTGTGTGTACTATACATAGATAAGTGCTGAATGTTTTGGGATTTTGGCTGCAGCAGAGTTCGAAATTGATAGCTTTTGAGCTCCTTTTATTTTATGCTTTAATAGTATGTCTCATTGGGCCATGTCTGCTTTAGACATTTGGGCAAACTCTTGCTATCTGTATGCCAGAAATCCAGTGGCACATTCAAGTGCTTATGATCCACAGACTCGGGAGAAATCCGATAAATTCTTGCCTTCTTTCACAGAACAAGAACATTGCCGATTTGCCGTCATGGCCTAGCGATGACCGAGCTCAGAAGGTCAGGGGTGTAGTGTTGAGTGTACTGGGAGTCATATGTGTGGTGTGGTGTGGCCGAGTAATATCACTGCCGAGTGACATAAACCTCCTAAATGTGTTCTTGAATACACGTTATTTTGATTTTGTTCAATCAACATGAACCATTTTGTTCATTGCTGAAATTCATGATTCTCTTCTGCGCAGAGTTGAAGAGATCGCTTTATGCCCTGTGCTCACAGTATGGAAGGATACTGGATGTGGTGGCCCTGAAAACACAAAAACTCAGGGGCCAAGCATGGGTGGTGTTTAGCGAAATCACAGCTGCTACCAATGCTTTCCGTGGATTGCAAGAATTTGATTTCTACGGCAAAAAAATGGTATTGCACCTTTATCTTGTTTGATATTTTCTAAATTTTCATAAGTCTTTTATCTTTTGTTTTTTCTTGTCATGTCATGAGATACATAATAGATATATTGTCTCTGGCCATTTGATCTGTATATGTTTGAGTGTAGCAATATCCTACCTTGAGTATTTAGCCAGACGTTAGTGCATGGGGCCTGCACAACTTTAGGTTTTGCAATTTGCTTTGCGATTTATTGCCCAGCTGAGCATCCATGTGTTGTCGAGACATCTAGTGGCACATGATAACTTGCCAGTGTTAAAGCATAAAAGGCTTACATTTCTCAATACTTTTATCGAATGCTGAGTTCCATAGAGTGGTTAGGCACACGTTCATCATATTTTTGGATCAGCGCACATCTTTGTTTTGATTTTATAGGAAATATGCACTCGTTTCCTCATATCTAAATGCTAAACAACTTAAGGACATATCCGCGCAGCTTCTTGTTTCTTCACGTTTGTTTAAGGTCAAACAAATATTTATCTTATCCCCCTAATGACATTATTTTATGAAATCAGAATCAGGAATGGAGGCTTAATAATATGTGCTGTCATGTATGATGGGTTCAGAACTAACTTTTACTTTTCTTCCCTTGTACAGCGTGTACAATATGCAAAAACAAAATCAGACTGTATTGCAAAAGAAGATGGTACTTATGCTCCTAAGGAGAAAAGGAAGAAACAAGAGGAGAAAGGTAATTCTAACTACATGGTTCAGCTATTATATGCCAGTTATGGTTTATGTGACAAGATCTGGTGTTTCCGATGTTATAACTGATCAACGATACTGGTTTATATGTTAGGTTATTAAATGTATGTATAGTTAATATCGGACCTAAACATAAATTAAGCCTTCCTTATTGTTTGTGATAGTGAACTATGACATATGTCCTTGAACTCACATTGTTTGTGATAGTGAACTATGACATATGTCCTTGAACTCACATGTTCCATTTATCTTATTCTATCTAAACTTGAGAGCCCTCCATTTTGGGCCACATTTAGTTTGTTTGCTGCCATTGCTTACCTTGCATGGCTGGGCAAGGCTAGCCTTGCTAGGGCTGGAGAGCCAATTTGGCTTGCTTGAGTTGGCAAGGAAAATGTTGGAAAACACAAGCCCCGAAGAAAGATGGCTGTACGCCTGTACATCAAAATGCTTTGTCCAATGCAAACTGCCAATTCCTAGGCTACACAGTTGCCAGTAAAAGATCCAAATGCGCCCTTGGTGTATAACTTGCAGAAGCAGTTAACTTAGGTTCTATCTTATCAGTGCAATTATGTAACAAAGGAGTTTATGCTAAATAGCCTTCAGTATCATATTCAATTTTAGGGACCTGAATTCTTAGTTCAAGGATGACCTCTGCTGTTTCGTATATGGGAGTCTGCTATTATCCCATGGGATGTGGTTGGAGAGCTAGCTAATAGTTGGGCAAAGGGAAGCACTGAACCAGTCTTGTGTTGCATCCTATTTCTGTCATAGTTCTTCATATATTGAACTTTTTTATCTCTTTCCCATGGCTCTATTTGAGTTATGGGTTCAGGAATCAGGACTTAATTTTGTTATCCTCTATTTTTACATTTGAAGTGTTGAAAATTGTGCACTTACTAGTTTTTCATCTCCTCTTGTTTCCGTTTTAGCTGCTGAGAAAAAACGAAAAACAGAAGAGGCACAACAAGCTGGCCCCAATGCTGCTGCTGCCCAAAGCAATGGAACTGTAAGTTTTCTTCTGCTTTAGAAGCCCTGTTACCTTTTAACTGCTGATTTCATGCTTTTTGTTATTTAATAAGGCTGTCACAGTGCTAGTACAACAGTTGTTTCATTGCATTACTGAATTTCGCCTATTCAACTAGGCCACTAGCCAGTTTGTTTTGTTAGGCCTCATGTATTTTAGGGCTGCATTTAATAAAGTTTATATTCTGTGCTTGAGCAATCTTATTTGTGCCCATGTACACACAACAGTCATTTTGGCTTATCATTATGAGATTAGTTTAGTTCTATGTTCATAATATAAAAGTCTGCGTATGCATTTCACGCAAGTCTTCTATTGCTCGGTACTTTTCTTTAAAATAAAGTCTGAATGACCTAGTGACATGGGTTAGTACTAACATTATTCTGACAGTGCTAGTAAATTTCTTTCCAACCTACCTCAACGGGTTTACACTAGACTTTATGCTTTGCTTTTAGGGACCAGCTGTAAGTGTAAGTGCTTTACTTTGTCAGGATGGCTAAGATCAAGAATTTCTTGTGACCTATTTGGATGTAGTAGTTTTAGAAAACTCTGGTCTCAAGAAACTGTAGCTTTATATAAGCCAACGACATGCAAAACCGTAGTTTTTAGAAAGAAAAAAGAGAGGCATCGAACGGAGTTTCTAGAACTCCAAAAAGGACTATGGTTTTGACAATACCATGGTTTTAAAAACTAAAAGGTTTGTTGCATCCATACACCCAGAAGTTTTGGAAAACTAAAGTATTGTGCAAAACTATATTGTTTCCAATGCAGTAGTCATGTGTCAACTTTCTTTGAATTTGACCTTTGCGGTGCTTCATTGTCTAAAATTCTTCCCTTCTAGAATCTGGAAAGGTTCTTTCACAATATATAGCTGATTCATTGTGTAATTTTGGGCTGCAAGTTTCTGGTGAATTTAATAGTGCTTGCCCTAATAGTCTCCTTTGTTACATAAATGAGCAATTTACCTCTGCCTTTGTCTATATTGTACTTGACAGCTAACAAATTGCTAATTACTGTTGTGTTTATCGTTTTATTTGCAGTAGTTTGTTTCCTTTTGGCCATTCTATTTATTATGGTTTAATAAGAAACACAAAGTGGAACACTATCCTTGTTTTTTAATAAAGTTGGCAGATACTACTTTGCTTTTGTACTTCCAGAATTCTTTTTGCGCTAACCCCTGCCACCTGGAAGGTGAGGACAGGCCTGCCACTGATTTGGTACAATTAGGTTGTATTTTAAAGATTTAGATATAGGTTATGTTAGATGGGGTTCCTAGGAAAAATGTGGAGTACAAAGCACCAGACCCATTGACAGGTCACTCAGTTCAACCACCAACATTTAGTTGTAGCAGTGGTGACGCAAATCTCAATGGTATCATTGAAAGATGCAAGGCATCGTTGGTTATTTTGTCTACAATTGTAAAGTTTTCTTTGAGTTTTATTGGTCTATGTGGTCAATTTGAGCATGGGATGGTGGAAAAGAAACTATTGTCTGCCCACTAAGGTGTCTGTTAAGTATTCTGAGAGTGAGACTAGTCTAAGAAAACCTCTTGTGTTCCCATATTCAATATCTGGTTTAGGTATATTAGCTCACCCATGTGCTGATAAAGTCTGTTGTCATATGATTTCTCCCATCTTGCCCACAAGAGTCAACTATTAAGCTCTTACATATGATGTGGATTTAATGGGACATTAGTTAGTAAGATATCGTATCCTTATGTTGGTCCAGTGAATGGATCGTCACCCTTATTAATAATATATCTGAACTGAAATAGGCCCAACGTACTTAAATAACTTTGGATTATCATCTCGCTTTCATCTAATTTCATATGTCAAAGACTTCAACTAATGAAATGTCTGTCATTGAAGTTCTAGAATTTGTAATCTGTGCCTCAGACCTCAGTGATAGTTTCTTCATGCGCATAGTAATGGTTGAGCTTCTTTGACAACTTCTATACAGGGCTATCAAGCATCTCGTCTTGGCAAGGTTTCACAAGAGCCACCTGCTCCTCCGAACAACATCCTCTTCATCCAGAACTTGCCAGACCAGACTACGAGCATGATGCTCCAGATCCTGTTCCAGCAGTACCCAGGCTTCCGGGAAGTCCGGATGATCGAAGCCAAACCAGGCATTGCTTTTGTGGAGTTCGAGGACGACAGCCAGTCCATGGTCGCGATGCAGGCTCTCCAAGGCTTCAAGATCACCCCAGAGAACCCCATGGCTATATCCTATGCCAAAAAATGAGAACC
>DXKC01000508.1:0-11335 GCA_031170775.1 Cymbopogon citratus
TAGCAACAAAAAGAAAAGGAAATGAAACTGGCCATCGTCGCGCAGGGAAAGAGAGAGAGATCCATCCGGTAGCGTGAGAAGGCCGTTGACGCCGGCCCAGGAGAAGCCCACGAAGGTGGTCGTCGCTTGACACGAACCCGACTAGTCGGACCGGATGATCCTCGCATACCTACCAATCATCATCATCGTCCCTTTCCACCCTTCCACTCCACGGACCACGGTTCCATCTCGCAAAAATTCAAACAAATTTTGCGCTCTCACTGCGTCGATCCGCTCCAAGCAAGCCCCGACCGGAGCCATGGCTTCCGCCAAGGAGACCTATCGCGCCGAGCTCCGTGCCGCCGCCCGCCAGCTCGGCGAGCGCTGCCTCTACTCCGCCGCTAAATGGTATGCCCCCACTTCAAAGCCCCTTCCTACAAACCCTAAACCCCGAACCCTAACAAACTCCTCTCTTTCCGCAGGGCCGCCGAGCTGCTCGTCGGCGTAGAGCCGGATGCGGCCCCGGTGGCGTCGGCCGCGATGGACACCCCTTCCTCCTCGGCCGCGACCTCCGCGGGGCGGCTATTGCACCTGCACCGCAGTGGGGGTTCCAGCTTCCGCCACCGCCCCCGCCCCGGCGGCGGCATTAGCTCGGAGGCCGGGACCCCGCTTGGTGGCGTGTCTTACGTCAGCACGCCCATCCCGGACGACGATGCGTTCGATTCGGGCGGCGACAAGTACCTGCTGGCCAAGACCTATTTCGACTGTCGGGAGTACCGCCGCGCTGCGCATGTGCTGCAGAACCAGGTCGGGCGTAAAGCTGTGTTCCTGCGATGCTACGCGCTCTACATGGTGAGATAGGATCCGCTTCTTACTTGCTGTGTTTATTTTTCGGTGCATCTGCGAGTTTTCAGATCTGGCAGCTGGTGTTTGATGAAATGCCTCAGTAGAGCTGCTGCATTGTAGGTGAGATTTGGTTAGGTATGGGACTGCCTATGGTTTAATTGATACTTCTTTTAGTGGCTCAGAAGTTTATTTAGTTACTTTCATGTGAGAATGGAGTGGTTTATAAAATCTGGTTTACTGTGATTTTTTTTACCTAAAAGACTGAACAGCACTGGATTGCGGGACTAACGAGTAATGAGAGGTGTTCCAACTTTCAATGGTCCAATTTATGGTTCTGTATAGTGCGTTGTGCTCATGTACTTTACGCGAATAGAATGGTTTGACATCTGTAAAACCTCTGGTCATGTATTCCACGCCTCTTGTAAGTTGTAACTGTTAAATGGAAATTATTCGTATTTGTTCTAGAACCATAACCTTTCCATGTCAAAATAATCCTCTGCCAGCATTAAAATTCTTTCTGCTGGTTGGTAATATTTGTTTAATGTGAATTGTAACATTTACAAACTAAAACTCTATTATAGGTACTTGTTTTAGTTTTTGGTGTCAAGTTGTTTGTTTTACTGGATGTGCATGATTTGGGATTGTAAGGGTAGTAGTATTTGTGACATTGTCTGAAAATTTCCATTTAATCTGTTATTCTACTAAAGGATTTCCGTGTGCAATTTAATGTGGCCCCTTCCCTTGTCCATCGACTCTATGAAAGTTCATTAATGCCCACAAGTTGTTTTCCACTTGGTCCATAGTTTAATGAATGATCTATTTGCTCTGCTATTTTAGGCTGGAGAGAAGCGGAAAGAGGCAGAGATGATAGAGCTTGAAGGATCGTTGGGCAAGAGTAATGCTGTTAATCAGGAACTAGTTGCTTTGGAGAAAGAGCTCTCAACACACCGAAGAACTGGCTCTATTGATTCATTTGGACTCTACTTGTATGGCATTGTTCTACGTGATAAAGGAAGTGAAGGCCTAGCTAGAACTGTCTTGGTTGAATCTGTCAATAGCTATCCTTGGAACTGGAGTGCTTGGTCAGAGTTACAATCTTTATGTACCAGCAGTGACATTTTAAACAACTTAAATCTGAAGAATCACTGGATGAAAGACTTCTTTCTTGCTAGTGCATTTCTGGAACTAAAGATGCATGAGGAAGCTCTTAAAAGATATGAGCGCTTGAGGGGGGTCTTCCGCTGCAGTGGTTACATTCAGGCTCAAATTGCAACAGTTCAGTACAGTATGAGGGACCTTGATGAAGCTGAGATGATTTTCGAAGAACTTCTCAGGACTGATCCCTTTCGTGTGGATTCTATGGATATTTTCTCAAATTTACTATATGCAAAAGAAAGCTTGACTGCTTTGAGTTTCCTTGCCCACAGAGTATTTTTGACAGATAAATATCGCCCGGAATCTTGCTGCATAATTGCAAATTACTACAGTCTGAAGGGTCAGCATGAGAAATCAGTTTTGTACTTTCAAAGGGCACTAAAGCTCAATCGAAAGTACCTCTCAGCTTGGACCCTAATGGGGCATGAGTATGTTGAACTGAAAAATACTCCTGCTGCAATTGATGCCTACAGAAGAGCTGTTGATATTAATCCTAGAGATTTCCGTGCTTGGTATGGTCTTGGTCAAATCTATGAGATGATGGGGATGCCGTTTTATGCACTTTATTACTTCCGGAAATCGTCATACTTGCAACCCAATGATGCTCGCCTCTGGATTGCCATGGCTCAGTGTTACGAAAGTGATCCACTTCAAATGATCGAAGAAGCCATCAAGTGCTATGAGAGAGCTGCTTTTTGCAATGACACTGAAGGAATAGCACTTCACCAACTAGCAAAATTGCATGGCATGCTGGGGCAATCGGAGGAAGCTGTGTTCTACTACAAGAAGGATTTAGAGAGAATGGAGGTTGAGGAAAGGCAAGGCCAGAATTTTGTTGAAGCTCTGCTGTTCCTTGCTAAGCATTACAAGAGCATAGGCAGGTTTGAGGAAGCAGAGCACTATTGTACAAGGCTCTTGGATTACACTGGCCCAGTAAGTTCTTTGTTTATATTATTTTCCCAAAAGAGTGAAAGAAAAAGTGAAAAATAGAAAACCAAATGTCTACACCGAAATTAGCTAACAATGAGTTAATGTTGAGTATGATCCATTGTTCAAACCAACATGGACCTAGTTATTTTGACCAACGCAAATTAACTCCATTAACATTTAGTACTACAAAGTTTACAAGTGAAACAAAGGCATCTAATGAAACTTCTCACTGACAATCATCTCTGCTTGCATTATTTCCCATGATTCTGGTTACATGTCACCACTGCTTTCATATACTGATATGCATTTAATATGTGCAGGAGAAGGAGACTGCTAAAAATATGTTGCAAGGGATAAAAAGGTTACAGTCAGGATTTCCATCAATGGATATTGATCATTTTGCACTGTAAACTGTAAAGTCCACCCACAGATAAGTTATTTGGCTGAGAAAATTGGACAGTAAGTGTGAAGATAACATTGCTTTCTTACTGTGTCCATCTTGCATTGCATACAAGGAAGAATTTCAGCTTTCAAGAAAACACCTGTAGGGTAAGACTAGTCATGAAATAGGGTAGCTGAGGTGGCATTCACCCGATACATGACTGAGGGCCTGTTTGTTTCAGAAGCCAGAAGTTGAAACAAACAATCCAGCTGTTGAGCTGGCTTCTGAGGAAATAAACTAAACTGAATAACATTCTAGACAATCTTTTCTGGCTTTTGGTGTGCTAAGAAGCTAAAATTTTATTACAGAAGTCAATAGGAAAAAGCCACAGCCAGAATCCAGAAGCTAGAAAGCCAGCTTTCAGCCAAAAGCCCAGTTCAAACAAACAGGCCTTGAAGGAAATTTGACTAATGAGGGCTGCCCACCTGATGAAAGTTCAATTGCATATCTTGATTGGGAGTTACTTCCAATCTTCCTTCACAGTGTGATGCTTATTGTTTGTATCCTCGCTATGCGGCTCCATACTTCTGGATATGATGACCTACTGCGCATGATGCTCGCTTCTAGTTCCTGGAGCTTGGCAACAAGGAGAACCAGGCGCCTGCATGGTGCGAAGATGAGCGTCATTGGAATGAGCCAGATCCCTAATGCAAATATCAGCATAGCTGCCTTGTCTGTGGGAGCTCTAAATCTCTCTGGGTTTGGTTTCCTTCACTGGACAACTCTGGTTAGTGTTTCCCTCATGGTTGCTTGCATATATAAGCTTCCTTGGGGGGCTTGCTTTGCCTTGTGTGTGATCTGCATGTTACATTATTGTTTGTCTAGTTGTCATCACAGTAGTCCATTGTCTTGCCTTGGCATTTTGTAAAATTAAGTGAATCATTGTTATTTTTTTAATAAAAAGCTACGTGGATTGTAGGGCAAGGATGTTGTGGTAGTACTTTACACACTGTACTTGACGTATCATGGGAATTAAGTACATCTGTTTAGTGATGCGTGATGCAAGCAACTTATTTTAGCGAACGATATCATCTACACGTGGGATTTTGCACCTTGCGTGTTGTTGGTTTCTTCCCCATCATCATTTTTTTTACGATAGATGCCTCTCAGTTTCTTTTAAGTGTGTACAGTGTTTCCGGTTCATGGTTGCTGTTGAGCTATTACTCCTACATTCCTTTGGCCTGCCCTCCAAACCTTTTTTTTATCACTGCCAACTGATCGACGGTGTCTATCATTGAACAGACGCAGACGTAAAAATTCTGTCCATTCTTGTCCCCTATCGTTGAACCGAATATTCCTTAGCAAATTATAGACTAACTAGTGTCAAAAATTTGTCTCATAATTTATAATCAAACTGTGCAATTAGTTATTATTTTTATCTACATTTAATGCTTTATGCATACGGTCAAAAATTGATGTGATGAGAGAGAGTGAAATTTTTTTTGCAATCTAAACACGGCCCATATATGTTACTGTCAGTGTCATGGGCTCGTGGAAAACGAATTGCCACCTGCCTGTCTTCCTTGCTTTCTGACGTCAGAGAGACCATGCGAGGTTTGTTGAGCAGGTGGCTTTAAACCGTCTCTATCACGCCAACAAAAGTTTTTCATTAGCAGGCCTGGAAAAGTGAATGAAAGCGCACGATTTTGTTGCCGCGATGCATCACATAACATACTAGTTATGCGAGTGCTGTTATACACCTTCCATCAATCCATCCATTTGTTCACGGAGGGAGTACCGCCGTGTTACACTGGAGATCCAAGTGGTTAGACATTGAAATTGTGATTATTCACTTCGTGGTGATTCTCTTATCAAAGGGGTTAGCGTGGTCATACGAATAAGTCGTAGGTCACATCCATTATTGTAGCATTATTATCAGGTACTCTTTACCAATACATTCAGGTGCATTGACATTCCATTTGAAATTCCATTTGTGCCGGTAGTTGTTGATGGTTGACTGGAATATTGGAATGCCAATCAAATGACGAATGCGAACGATGTACAGCGGATGCTTGGGGTAAGATAATGTTTGTTTTTCCAGCCGTTGTACTTGTCGATTCTTTCTTGTTAAGTATGGAGAATGAGAGTTGCCATGTGCTTCAACGAACGACGGAACGAGAGTTGAACGTGTTAGGGTGGCTTATGTCCTCGTTTCTCTGTTGCTTCAGCCCAATACTTCACCGATTACTTCACGCCTGGGTTTACTCATCCGCATAATCAATCTGTCATCCTCGTGTTATGGATACGGTCTTGATAGGGGCGTGTTCCGATTTTTTTTTTATATGTGGTTCCGATTGAAACACCCACCCCACCATCACCACTACTGAGTACTGACAGAGGCATCAGCGTATGGGGTGCGTGCAACCCAGGGACCCATCTCAAATCTCAAGCTACGCTGGCAGATCGTCCATTCTCTTCTTGTCTTTATGCTTCAAAATTTCTGGTGGAACATTTTGCTTATTCCTCACATCACTGCGTCAGGCCATTGTACAGGTCAGTAGCACCTATCCTTTATAACAGGAAGAAGATTCTGCGATCAGAGTGACAACACACAGAAGTATTTTTTTGGTCCTACCCTATTTTCTAGCTTTCCAAATAAGAAACCAAAGGGGTGCTCGGTTCATGTTTCGTTAATTACAACCACAGAAATTTCGATTCCTCTGATTGATTGCGTTTTCAGAATCTACGGTCTACGGACTCTGCACATAAAATCTACATAATGTTGTAAGATCAAAATTTTGCACTTCATTTACATGCAAGCCATGTGCTTTATGGATTTTTAGAGGTGCTTATATGCCTCAGCAGTGCAACAATGTTCTCTACTAAAAAGAGGACAAAGCCGTATTTAAACTACTTCAAACTAGAGTAGGAATATATTTGTGTGTCGAAAAAAATCCCTCGTCTGTCCCACGCGAAAGCATAGGTCTAAGGCCAGCCCAGTCTCAAGGTAGCTTTGGTTCCGCTATGTACGGGTGGGGTACGGGTTCGAGGGTTTTCTCGACCTGTGTGAGATGATCTTCATCTTATCACAATTCGTGGGGGCGCATGTCGAGTTTCTTTTTATGATGTATAAGATGTCTAATTATGAAATTCGAAAGAGAAAAATTGGTTATGGTGATAATTTATTGATTTAGAAAGGTATAACATTGATTGTTTCCCCTTTATGATGATGAATGAAAGTAGTAGTAAATCCAGCATCACCGTCAGGGATTAGGCCCCCCCACATGGATAATGGATTCCTCTGTCCCCGCGGAAGCCCCGACGCGACGCAGACTGACGACACATTTTAGAATGAGCCCATTCTCAGCCCATGGTGCAACTCAATCAACTTCTACGACTCGTTCCAGTAGCTTGTATATTTCCATGGGCCGGGCTATATTGCCCACCAAACCAGCCCACGTACTAAGACTGGTCCATTCCTGTCCCAACTCCTATTATAGGCGTCTCCGCGCCGTACACGCCTCTACAGATCCAGGCGCCCTTCCGCTGCAGCGCCGCCTCTCGTCCTCCCCGCGTCGTCGCCCTCGCCCTCGCCCCGCTCACCGCGGGCCGGCCGGCGTGCGGTGGAGATCCATCGTTGCTCGAGCTGACTTGTTCCTTGCTGGTAAGGAAACCCTAGCTCACCTGGTTGCATCTTTTTGTTCGTTCTGTGGAATAACCCGTTGTTTGCTGCGTGTTGTCAAATCTTTCGATCTGGTATGGATGCGTCGATCCGTCGAGTGTGTTGAGGGTTCGTGGTTTGGGTGGTAGCGTAGTGATAGCACATATCCTCCAATTTTTTTTTTCTTGTGTTCAACTGAACGTCTGAACCCCTATGCCGCTAGTCTGGTCCGCCCGTGGTTTAGTCCTCGTATATATATCTTTTGTCGTTCCTTGTTTTGGGGAAGACTATGTTTTTTATTGTAAGTTCACTGCTATAGAGTACCTTAGAATTTTTTGAAAAGTATTCTGGCACTTTTTACCATTTATCATTATTATTAATCGCTTATGTTGATTGGAGTTTTCTGTTCATAGAAAGTACCTATTATCAACCATGTTTGGACGCATGCCAAGGAAGAGTAGTAACAATACCAAGTATTACGAGGTTCTTGGTGTGTCCAAGACCGCAAGTCAGGATGAGCTAAAGAAAGCATACAGGAAAGCTGCCATAAAAAACCATCCTGATAAGGGTGGAGACCCTGAGAAGGTTTGTTCTGTTCACAATTGTTCTGTACTATTAGCTTAGTGTGTGCAATTGTGGGTGTTCTCATCACCAGGTTTTTCTTGATGAACTGGGCAGTTTAAAGAGCTGTCTCAAGCTTATGATGTTCTTAGCGACCCAGAGAAGAGGGAGATCTATGACCAGTATGGAGAAGATGCCCTTAAGGAGGGAATGGGAGGAGGCAGCAGCAGTGATTTCCATAGCCCATTTGACATTTTTGAGCAACTCTTTCCGGGTTCTGGCTCCTTTGGTGGTAATAATCTGAGTATCTTGTGGTGTTTTTTATATATATCATTGCTTCATGCTTCCCTTTTAGATTAAAATACTGCAATGTTTATATATCGGTTTATGTTTAATAGGTGGCTCAAGAGGACGCAGACAAAAGCGTGGTGAAGATGTGGTGCATGCTATGAAGGTTTCCTTAGAAGATCTGTATAATGGGACAACCAAGAAACTATCTTTATCGCGGAGTGCTTTGTGCTCCAAGTGCAAGGGGTGAGTTTTTCTTTGTTCTCAATAGGTAAATTGTCTTCTGATGAACTGTTTTTTGCTGTGTTGATATGCGGCGAATACTGCAGGTATATTAATGTCTCAACTTTTAAATGATGCATCACTGGTTTAGTGGCTTTCATTTATGTGTGTTCATTGTTGAACTTAACGTAATAAAAAAAACACATGTGAACATTACCATACACACATTGAGTATTTCATGGGAGGGTGGTAGGTACTATGTAGCTTTGTTTCACAAGAAAGAGGTTTACATTTGCAATTTTCTATGCACTCTAGTTGTGTTGAACTTGCTTCTCTACAGCTGTAGTTGCTGAAAGTAGTGTTTACTGGTCTACAGAGAAAGCAGCACTCTAATAGTAATATGACTGGGGTGTAGTTCTTTTGGGTCTATGCAATAATCTCTTCTTTTGAACTTTTAACCTGTCAAGTACTCAAGTTGCTTCTCTGTTTTATCATATATAAGCATAGACTTTTAAATTCAACGTTACTTTCCGTGGCAATCTTAAATTTTCTATATCTAGCACAATTTTTCAGTAATTAGCTATGGTAATTATTTGAAGTTACAAAAATGATTATTGTTGTGGCTGGAATTGAATTTGAGTAGATTATTATTGACTTGATATTCTCATTGCCCGCTCCCTGAAATCCTGGCTCATGAAAAGGGCCATAAACACATTTTTGTGGCATTTATAAATACTCATAATGTTGTCATTTCACTTTTTTTTCATTCACCTGAATTATATGTATCATGTTTTGCACTTAACATTCTGTCCCAGCACAAAAAGCGTACAGTAGGGTTTCTGCTGCAACCGATGCAGGCTTCCAATGTTATGTCGCTGTGGATGTTTCTCTCACAATCAATACAAATATTAGGTGCAATAAACTATGGAAAGATGCATGCAGCTTTGTATTTAGGCACTAAGTTAGCAAGGAAAATTTCTGAAAAGATTGATGTAGTCTATGGAGTAGTATTTGATCTCTCAAACATCCAAGACTCATAATTGACGATTTGCTAGATGAGAGAAAATTAATAGACGGTTGCTTATATTGACATTTGTCCTTTTACTGTCCCTTGTATATTTTGTTTTGCCATTTTTCAGATGTGTCTGTTCTTTTATTCTAATGTGTAGTGGACTTAACTTGGAATGTTCTCCATCATCAGTAGAGTAACACAAGAAGCAATTTTTCCCCTTTTATAACTTTTGATTTGATGAAGTTCATTTGGTGCCCAAACCAGAAATGATTTCACAATTGCATTGTATGGTGATCCCTATCAAATGAAACTGCAAGTTTATCTGGTCCACTACTAGTTCTAGTTACTTCACTGTGACCAAATATGCCCTATTGGCTTTGCTTTTGAATTCATCTGTAGGGATCTCACTGTTTCCCATTTGTTGTACCTTCAGGAAAGGATCCAAGAGTGGGGCATCAGGAACTTGCCATGGTTGCCGTGGTGCTGGAATGAGGACAATCACAGACAGATAGGCCCTGGCATGATCCAACAGATGAACACTGTTTGCCCTGAATGCAAAGGATCAGGTATGATTCAGTTTTATCTTACATTTGAAAAATATTGTTCCACTGAGTTTGTTCTTAAGGTTGTTCAATGTTCAGGCGAGATCATAAGTGATAAGGATAAATGCCCAAGCTGTAAAGGAAGCAAAGTAGTCCAGGAGAAGAAGGTCTTGGAGGTTCATGTGGAGAAAGGAATGCAACATGGCCAAAAGATTGTATTCCAGGGTCAAGCTGATGAAGCTGTGAGTCTGTTACAACTTACGCACATATCTGCATGCTGTATCTATCTAATGTTTGATTTTGTGCCATTTTTCAGCCTGATACGGTTACAGGAGACATTGTTTTTGTCTTGCAACTTAAAGACCATCCAAAATTTAAGAGGAAGTATGATGACTTATACGTTGAGCACACAATCTCTCTCACTGAGGCACTGTGTGGCTTCCAGTTTGTTCTTACTCATCTTGATGGCCGGCAGCTTCTTATCAAATCTAACCCTGGGGAGGTTATTAAACCAGGTAAGATATACTGATTCTCTTTTTTGCGTGTTATTTCTCCTTTGAGCTCAAGTATCCTATCCAATAAAATCTCAGTTCTGCATGTAGTGATATTATATTTTGTTTGAATAGGTCAACACAAGGCAATTAATGACGAGGGTATGCCTCAGCATGGCCGTCCTTTCATGAAGGGTCGTCTGTTTGTTGAATTCAACGTCGAGTTTCCCGAGCCTGGTGTGCTCTCCCCTGCCCAGTGCCGATCATTGGAGAAGATCCTTCCACCGAAACCAGGGAGCAGCCAACTGTCTGACATGGAGCTGGACCAGTGCGAGGAGACCACCCTCCATGATGTCAACATAGAAGAGGAGATGAGGCGCAGGCAGCAGCAGCGGCGGCAGGAAGCCTATGATGAAGACGCCGAGGAGGAGGCTGGACCAAGGGTGCAATGTGCCCAGCAGTAAAATTTGGGTTCGTCAGAAACTGTTTTCCCAAAAATTTCCACAGGATTTATCCATATGATTATCTCGATTCTTTTTCGCAAAAAGTGTATCCATTCTTCTGAACTTGAAACTGTGTAGTTGCTAGTGTCGGGAAAAAATGAGAGCTAGAATGGCATGTTCTTTGTTTGAACATCTAGCCCCAGGATTCAGCCCTGGACAGCTACAATTTACTGAGCACGCTAGTGCGATGCGTACCCATGTTTTGTGTACCCATCTAAAAAGTATTTGTGCTACTGTTTTGATGTGTAACGAACATTGAGCTTGGTGGTAATGATTTGTGATGGCACTGTGGTGGGCATCGGCAGCGAGAGCTGCAGAGGTATGTTTTAAATTTTAATCTGATTTGTCTAAACCGGGCGTCGTCTGTGCACGTCCGCCCTGTTCGCTTGGACTACCAGCACCTGTCAGCCAGCGATTCAACAGTGTTTTTCTCTCACAACGAACCAGCACCAGCGAGAATTAGCCAGCCAGAAACGACCAAGTGAATAGGCCGACGTCATTTTTATGATGGCAATTTTCGGGGTCTGTGCTCTTCTGTTTGATGACAGTTTGGCTATTTTTGTCATCTGCCCACGCCAACGCCATTTTGGTTGGCCTATCGTGATAGCGTGCTACTGTTACGTCGCTGTGTTTGCCGCTGCTGCTTGTGCATCCGGTTCACTGTGGGGGTGATTCAGCTCGACCCGGCCGCATTTGCTGGCCAAGTGGCCGCTTGAACAGGTGCGATCTTTTCCGGCTGCATTTTGTGGGAATCTAGCTGCTC